>CM019066.1:193880800-194175800 GCA_009667805.1 Leptobrachium leishanense
TGTCCCTATGGTATACCCAAATGGAGGAGCTTCATTCTGTCGAAAGCATGATGTTTAGTGCGTCCGATCGACTAGCACAATATTCCACTATTTGGTCTCTCTGGGTTCTGACGTCTTCCTCCCGAGACATTAGAGCTCTCTGGCAAGATCCAGACTAAGTGCCCATGTGTACCCTTTAACGATTTTACTTCATCTCAGGGACTCCCTGGAGGTTTTGCCTGGTTCACACTCCCTCCTCTCCCCCCTCCCATTAGAGTTAGTGTCTTTCATTTTGTGCAACATAATGCCAGATGTAATAACTTGACTTATTTTTGCTGTTCTGGGTCCTGTGTCACCGTCATTTATTGCTTACATCTGGGAACCTGCGAGTTCCAATGTTATGTTTATACTTGCTATCCTGAAAATTTTCTTTTTGAATAAACATATATTTACAAGACATCCAAGATGTCAGCTAGACATGTGCATTCGTTTTAGTACTAAAACGATTTAGTCCGAATTTTGGGATAATTTAGTTTTCGTATGACTCAAGAGATACGAAACTGCTCAGTCCAAAAAAACAAAAGAAACTAAAGAAAAATGCATTACATTTTAGTTTCAGTCCTTTTTGTAATATTACATTGATGAGGGAAGGAGACAAGCAATGAAGAGCGCAACATCGCAAAGCTACAGAAAAAGTTTGTATGTGTAATCTTTTCCAACCCCTACCCGAAAATCTGACAGTGATACAGCTCCAGAATAGAAACATAGAAACATAGAAAAATGTCAACAGATAAGAACCTTTCGGCCCATCTAGTCTACCCAATTACATGGATACTTAACCTGGATTTATCTTTTGTTTAGGATAGCCTTATGCCTATCCCATGCTTGCTTAAATTCAATTACTGTTTTGGCCTCTACCACTGCAACTGGAAGGCTGTTCCATGTATCCACCACCCTCTCAGTAAAATAATGCTTCCTGATGTTACTTTTAAACCTTTGCCCCTCTAATCTAAGACTATGTCCTCTTGTTTTGCTACTTTGTTTCCGTTTAAATATACTCCCTTCCTCTACCTTGTGGATTCCCTTTACGTATTTAAATGTTTCTATCATATCTCCTCTGTCTCGTCTTTTTTCCAAGCTGTACATGTTAAGATCATTAAGCCTTTCCTGGTAACTTTTCTCCTTCAAGCCGTACACCATTTTAGTAGCCCTTCTCTGAACTCTTTCTAAGATGTCTATATCCTTCTGGAGATACGGTCTCCAGTACTGCACACAGTACTCCAAGTGAGGTCTCACCAGTGCTCTGTACAGTGGCATGAGCACTTCCCTTTTCCTACTGCTAATACCTCTCCCTACACAACCAAGCATTCTGCTAGCATTTCCTGCTGCTCTATTACATTGACTACTTACCCTTAGATCCTCTGAAATAATAACCCCGAATACTGACTGTATTGTAAGATTGCATGTCTTTGAGACAGACGAGATGATAAAAGCAGATGGAGAGGGAAAACATTCAAATAAATCACACTGAAAGCTAATGACAGAGGGCTGGATAGTAAAAGCCCCTTTATATCAAGCAGCACTGGGAGAAGAGAGGGACTTTATAAAATGTGTGTTATTTCCCCTCCCGCTCTGCATAATAGGGGCTTGGTCTGATACATTTTATATTATCCAGGAGCACTATCCCCCTTTCCTCATCTATAATACACATTTTATATAAAGTCCCTCTCCTCTCCCAGTGCTGCTTGTTATAAAGGTTTTTTTTTTACGTCTGATACATTTAGTATCCAGCTCTCCCAGTTACTCTGTTCTTATGAGCCTTCAATGTGATTTATTTGAATGTTTTCCCTGGATTTAAAGTGCTTTATTTTATAAAAAAAATAATATGCGCCAGTCATCTCTTCTCTGAGCTTTCAGACCGATTTACGTTAATATTTTCCATCTCCCCTGCTTTTATAATCCTGTCTGTCTCCCTCACAGAGATACAAAGTTTAAGTAAAAGTTCCCTCTCCGGTGCTGGATAAGCATTGCATTCCGAAGTTTTGCATCCTCCACATGCCAATGCAGTAGGATGTTCTATACAGAGAGGTGCATTAATTAATGCAGGAGGATGTTCTATGCATTATACAGAGAGGGGTAATGATGCAGGAGGATGTTATATACATTATACCGAGAGGGGTATAAATTGAGTAGGATGTTCTATACAGAGAGGGACATTCATTAATTCAGGAGGATGTTCTATACATTATACAGAGAGGGGTATTAATGCAGGAGAATGTTATATACATTATAAAGAGAGGGGTATTAATGCAGAAGGATGTTCTATAGATTATACAGAGAGGGGTATTAATGCAGGTGGATGTTCTATACATTATCCAGAGAGGGGTATTAATTAATGCAGGAGGATGTTCTATACATTAAACAGAGAGGAGCATTTTTTTTTAGCCCTTTAAATCCAGTGGCTGTGAGCGCTGAGATTGGCTGCTTGTTACATTATCTCTCATTACAATGTATCAGGCTCAGCTGTTACAGTAACTGACTGCTGCTCATCACAGCGCTCAGAGTTTCAGTAAAACAAGGAAATAATATTGTTATAATATTGTTATAACCTCTTGTATATAAAAATATCATAGAAACATAGAAAAATGTCGGCAGATAAGAACCTTTCGGCCCATCTAGTCTGCCCAATTACATGGATACTTAACCTGGATTTATCTTTTGTTTAGGATAGCCTTATGCCTATCCCATGCTTGCTTAAATTCAATTACTGTTTTGGCCTCTACCACTTCAACTGGAAGGCTGTTCCATGTATCCACTACCCTCTCAGTAAAATAATGCTTCCAGATGTTACTTTTAAACCTTTGCCCCTCTAATCTAAGACTATGTCCTCTTGTTTTGCTACTTTGTTTCCTTTTAAATATACTCCCTTCCTCTACCTTGTGGATTCCCTTTACGTATTTTAATGTTTCTATCATATCTCCTCTGTCTCGTCTTTTTTCCAAGCTGTACATGTTAAGATCATTACGCCTTTCCTGGTAACTTTTCTCCTTCAAGCCGTACACCAATTTAGTAGCCCTTCTCTGAACTCTCTCTAAGATGTCTATATCCTTCTGGAGATACGGTCTCCAGTACTGCACACAGTACTCCAAGTGAGGTCTCACCAGTGCTCTGTACAGTGGCATGAGCACTTCCCTTTTCCTACTGCTAATACCTCTCCCTACACAACCAAGCATTCTGCTAGCATTTCCTGCTGCTCTATTACATTGACTACTTAACCTTAGATCCTTAGAAATAATAACTCCTAAATCCCTTTCCTCAGATGTTGAGGTTAGGACTGTATAAAATATTCTATATTCAGCCCTTGGGTTTTTACTTCCCAGGTGCATTATCTTGCACTTATCCACATTAAAACTCAATTGCCACAGCTCCGACCATTTTTTTAGTTTACCTAAATCATTTGTCATTTGGCTGATCCCTCCAGGAACGTCAACCCTGTTGCAAATCTTTGTGTCATTTACTAGTTTTACTGAAACTCTGAGCGCTGTGCGGAGCAGCAGTCAGTTACTGTAACAACTTTGCCTGACACATTGTGCTGAGAGTGAGATACTGTAACAAGCAGCCGATCTCAGCCCTCTGGGGAGCCACCACTACAATAGTAATTGTATCCGCTGGTTTTCGGATGAATGAAATTCGTTTTCATACTATAGAACTGAAAACGAATTTCTTTAGGAACTAAATAAATTGCGTTTTAGGATGAATCCATTAGTTCAAAACGAAATTTTGTGCTGTGCACGTGTCTAATGTCAGCCCCCTCTAGCTTTGAATCGCGATTTTGCGCAACTTTGCACCTCGAATCGCGATCCGGCAGCGAAACAGTTAATGCTTTACACCACTGAAAAGGGGAGACTTTCCTCTTTCCAGCGTGTAACTTGTATCGCTGTACCTTAAACAGTTGGGGAGATAGAAGGCTCCAAACGAGCCCGCCTCCCCTTCTTGATTTCTCACCACCGGCGCCGGCTGATAACGTCATCACGCAGCGTGATAAGGGAGACCCGTGGGCAGGACGTACATAGTACGTTAGCGGTCGGGAAGGGGTTAAATAAGATGTTCCTTTATTATGTTAATTATATCAATTTTGTGAATAGGCCTGGAACCTAACTCCATCCCTTCCCATTCACTTACAGTATATACTGGGTTTAAATTGACAACAATCATAGAAAATGTTGCTATTCTGAATCACTGCAAATTGGACCGTTGTAAACTGAGGGCCATACTAACTTGCATCATAAGTCATCTTTCCCCTCCCTTTGAGTCCCCACATAGTGCTGGAGACAGGGACTCTGGAAGGGAGTAGGAGAGCTATTTATTTTACCATTTGGAATTTTAGGCTCATACTTGCAGATGTATTCATTGTTTCTATGGAATATTAAGATGATACTAAAAATATTGTGTGAAGCTCCATCCATTGAAAACAAGGTGCATGTGGGGAAAAGGCTGCTAAAGCAGAGTTTATTATTAGGCCAAAAAAACTGTGCGTCCATCGAGTTCAGCCTATCACACAACACCTACTGCTGGTGATCCAAAAGAAGGCAAAAAACCCAGCATGAAGCGCTCGCCAATATGCAACATGCTGGGAAAAAATTCCTTCTTGACCCCAGATGGCGGTCAGATTTCTCCTTGGATCGGTGTTGTTGTGATTTGATGTTGTGGCTGTTGTTATCGCCTCAGCTTTTTGCTTGATGTCTCACAGGGTATGTTCAGCAATCCAGTCAAAGCTTTGAAACAAGTCTTGAACTTCCTGCGGGAGGCTTCCTTCTGTTGGAGGTGTTAATCTGGTGTTCTGTGAAGCCCGCAGAGGGAAATTGCTGACGTCCTCTGGACTGGTGATCTTTGGCAGAAATGGTGGTTTTGCCGTTTTATCAAGCATTTTTTTCCAGTTGATTTTCTATTGAAATATAATAGAAAGGTTAAGGGTTAATGAGTGAGACAAGTATGTGTCTTTCTAGAGGAACTGAAGCAGTGGCCACTGGACGGACGACTTATTGGAGAATAACGTGGCAACGTTTCGATCAGAGGACCCTAATCACGCTGCCCTCCTCTGAACGAAACAACACTACTTTTTGTTGCACAAACATCATGGACTTACTTTGAAGAAGCGATGGACTTTAAGTTCCTCTGCGTCCTTCTCGCCGGCTCCGAGGCGCGCTTTGGGATTCTTTTCTAAGAGCTAAAAATAGATGATTTTTACAATATGAATAAACGGACGAATTTTTGGGAAACACATAAAAAAAGTTATGAACATCCTTTAAGTCTAATATCTATGAAGTAAAAGCCGCGATTCAGAACTTACGAGGCGTAACAGCGCTGTCCCTTTCTTGGAGATGCGGGACGGGAATTCCACTGGAGTGTTCAGGATTTTATGTGTCATCTCCGTGATGGAATTTCCCGGAATATACGGCGTCTGAAAGACAAACACACAAAAACACTAATTATTAGATATCGACGCAGTATGAAGAAGGCGGAAAACTAATATTTCTACAGAAACGTAGTATGAGGCGGCTCTTACCCTTCCTACCAGCATGGCGTAAAGCAGCGCACCGACGCTCCACCAGTCCACCGCTCTGGTGTACGAGATGTCTGATAATATTTCAGGTGCTATATACGGCAGTGACCCGCACATGCTGGTGGTGTGATCTCCAAATCCCATTCCTGAGGATAAAACATAGAATCCATTTAAATAGGAGGTCGCTGTTACCTTCCTATAAAGCACAATCTGCTCCAAACACCTTCATACGTTCCATATTCCTCTCTTTATTCCATGTTTTACTGACTTCGCTCGGTGACATTGTTACACATTTCCCTTTAAGCACAGTGTAGCCGTGTGTTACTGTGTTCCTTCTCTCTGTCGCTGCGTGTTCTGTCTTCCTGTGTCTAATACTTTGTCTTATAACCAGATACACATTTTCTGTGATGACTTTTGGATTGTTTATGCGCTGTGTGAGCTCATGATTTGGGATTTCGATGCCGTTGAAGCAGTAATAATTCACATTGTATCCACCTCGTCCACAGCTAATGTTTTCCTTTTGGGTTTAGTTATTCTAAGGCCAATCCTTTGATTTTTCATGGATTTTGTCTCAGACACAAAATACCCCAATGTGCTTCTATGTAACATCACAGACTCTTTGGAATAAAGTTTGGGTTTAAAGGATTTTACGAATTAAGTGACCTCATGGAATTAACCCCGATGTTGCCGCTTTCAGACTCAGCCCCTCAGACCTTCATTCATTTATAAGAGTTAATTAGATTTAAATCAATAGTTACCTGTTTTGCACAGACCAAAATCTGTTATTTTGGCAAAACCTTCCAGATCAATCACAATATTTTCTGCCTTCAGGTCTCTATATTAAAACATAAAGAAATGGGTTTTATCAGTTAATTTGTATCACTAGTGAATACAGGGGAAGGAACTTTAATGAGTTTTTTTGTGTAGAGCTTTAAAAGGTTTTCACACTTTCTTTCACTCAACCATCACAAAATCAAAGCACAAAACACAGTTTGCGGGTCCTAAGCTGGACCGCAGCACCTGTTGCATGTGGTGTCATCTTACCTGTGCACGATGTTAAGCTGGTGCAGACATTCCACTCCCAGGGTGATACACGCAGCGTAAAACCTGCCACAAACAAAAGCAATAAGATGGTCACATGATTTTACTGAAAATGCATTTTTACGTCGAATCGTTCATGCTCGGATTGGGTTTCATGGAATATGAAGTCTACATAAAATCCCACCCTTACTTTCCGGAGCTCAACATGGCCTCGCAATTCCAATACTTCTGGTACTTACATGGCTCTGGGTTTAGGGAGTCCTCCCACGGTGCTCTGAAGTTGAGTCTCCAGGTCCCCGCCAGCCACATATTCCATAACGAAGACGGCATTAGTTTCCGTTTGGAATGACGCAAAGAGGTTGACGAGGAACGGATGTTGTCTGCTACTAATTGTCTGGAAGACTTCTTTCTCACCCATGAGACTGGAAAACAGAAAAGATTAAGGAGTGAAACGAGTGTTTATGCAGGAAACGTCTACACGGAGAATACATAGAAACTCATTAGGAGTATCCGAAGCTTCGTATTTCTCATCACTTTTATTAGGAATCATGAAACTCTCTGTAACTGCTGTAGAATCGCTGGAAAAGAGTAGTTTCCGTCAACTTATTTTGGATTTTTCTGCTTGCAGCTGATCAGATTCTGCTGCTCTGTAAAACCTTCCAATGGCATCAGAATAAGATGATGTCAGTATCCCGCCATGGCTTCCTTTACAGCCGTGACTTAGATAAGGGTGATAGAGAGCAATGACGGTGTCAGAGTGCGGCCCTGACCTCAGGCGGTGCTGATTGTAGATAGAATGTAATGTAGTCATAAGGGACATACGATACCTGGTGGTTTTGCATCAATCGCTCAATGTAAATGGTTTATGCTTCCATTTTAGGAGGAAATCATAATTTAAGGTCACTTGACTGTCATAGATGGCAAATAGACCTATCAATACATATATATATATATGTAAGCCCTTACTTACCGATGGATTGTCATGCTCCTAATCAGCTGTAGCTTGTTCTGGGTTTTCAAGGCCACCAATCGTTTGGAATTTGAGTATTCGGCCAAAAACACCTGAAAGAACACAAACAGGTTTTATGCTAGTAGGACGTTTCGTAAAGTACAGGAGCAAACAATATGATTCGACAGACAGATATCCAGCACACACAGAGTTAACTAATAGTCCTGTTTCTCCACAGTAACTTCCAGATAAAGACCAAGCGTGTCCGGACGTCCAGTGTCTTGTACGGATCGTTTCCGTATAGCCGTGGCCTTGGTCGTAATTCTCTGGAATAACCGAACACTTGAAGCTGAGGGTCTTTTTTGTCGTTGTTGTGTTTGAATATTCTGACACTTTGTTATCTCTTATGATATTCCTTTGTTTTTGGCTCCAATACATTGTTCAGGTTCTGCTCTCCAGCCCTGAATGTTGCTTATATAGAGCTTTAAAGTGGCTTTTCTACCAGCATTACCTTTCCAAAAGATCCTTTTCCCAGCACAGCGCAGCAGCGGAAATCCTCCAGACTGATGTTAACCTGTGGCTGAGCCCTGTAAAGGAGGAGACGAGGGGTTAAACATTTCCTATTCTTTAAAACTAAACCTTGAAACACAAAATGCTTCTATATCGCAGTGTGAGGTCTCATACCCCCCGGCCTCAGGGTCTTCGTGGACGATGTTCTCCACGCTGGATTCGGGGATTTCTGGCTCCGTTGTGATGACAGGCGCCGCTGCTGTTTCCTATGGGGAAGAAATCATGAAATAATCAATAAATCAATTAAAAATATATACTTTTCCAAATGTAACATTTAACTAAAGCAAAGCCTTTCCCAAGAAATGTCCCCAAATGCCATGAACAGTAAATGCAGATATCCGAGCGCTGGGGTAACTATGGGCTTTACAGAAGAGCTTTAAGGCTAATGTCAGACGAACGCAGACTGAGTGCACTCTGCGTGCGTGCATAACGGACGGACGTACTGACGGAAGATACTGTAGACACCACACGGTCTGTTTTTTATGACGGATGTAGAAAAAAAAGGAAAATATGGGAAGCCAGACCAAAAAAACTTCTGAGCGTCAACGTGATGGACATCGCAAATGCGCTGCTTCTGATGTCGCATCATCATACACACAGGCCACTATGCGGACCCGGCGCACTCAGTGCTTTGGTGTTGTGCTTTTATATGACGGACGTTAAATTGTGCGGCGACATGGACGTGATGACTGCGTTCGTCTGACGCTAGCCTGAGAGTTTCATTGATTAAATCCAGCTTGAATTTAGATTTTATGCGAAGTTTACAATTTCTCGTGCCCTGCACAACCACTTTTACAGGACCCCCAATATATTATACAGCCCTATTACCCCCACTAAAGCATTGTATAGGTATGTAGAATGGGTAATAAGGAACACAGCATAATGATGTGATTTATTCCAGGCCTCCACGTGCCCTGACGGAATATTCCCAGCAAAAGTTATGGTTCCTGCCTAAACAAAAAAGGTGATAAGAGCAGTGGAAGCTGAGCTTTTAAAATGAAGAGCTTTTACAAGAAGCTGATATAAAAAGATAATCTGCATGTTTTGTAACTTACCTGGGGAAGTTCTACAGGGATCTGGATATCTGGCGTCAGCTCGGACAGATGAGCAGGTGAAGAAGCCTCTTTTGGAGCAGAGGCTTCCTCAGGCTCAGGCTGTGGAAAAGTCTCTGTATAGGTGACAATCTCAAAGACATCTTCCAGGATCTTTTCCAAAATGGTCTCAATGTCCTTCTCTGGAGATGCTTCCACTTCTACTGGAGCTTCTTCCGATGCTGGAGAAGACACATCAGAGACCTCTTCAAAAACGTCTTCTAGGATTTTTTCCAAGATGGCCTCGATGTACTTCTCTAGAAATGCTTCCAGTTCTAGTCCTGGAGCTTCTTCCGGTGCTGGAGAAGACACATCAGAGACCACTTCAAAAACGTCTTCTAGGATCTTTTCCGACATGGCCTCGATGTACTTCTCTAGAGATGCTTCCAGTTCTACTCCTGGAGCTTCTTCTGGTGCTGGAGAAGACACATCGGAGATTACTTCAAAGACGTCTTTCAGGATCTTTTCCACAATAGCCTCAATGTCCTTCACCGGAGTTTCCCCTAATTGTGCTCCCAGAGATGTGATGGCATCTATCTCCGGGGCTTCTTCCGGTGCTGGAGCCGACACAGATATTTCACAGGTCTCCTTCTGTGCCTGAAGTATCAGCGTCTGCAGGACCTGGATTTTATTCACGCAGTCCTGATGCATTCGCTGAGCGGCTTTACGGTGTTTCTTTTTCTGCAAAAAATAAGGAGCATGATTATAGTTTAAGCTCAACTAAAGCCGAGCAGTGAGCTCAATCTATAAGCAAAGAAAGACTCTATAATCCTTTTACAACATAATAACTCATATAAATATAAGAAAAGCCACCAGCAGCGAGTCCACATTCTGATTCACACAACTCGATAAAGAATAGGAAAGAGGAGGCAACGTTGTGAATGATTTCCACTTACTTTAGAAGGAGCCTTGGAATAGGCCAGAATCAGGTTCTCTGCACCTTTCCTGACTTGCATTTCGATGTCGAGGTGTTTCTGCAAGTTCTCCAATGTGTCAGCATTGGGTTTAGGTGCCTCAGGGATCACTGGATGTTCTGGATATTGAGAAGAAGAAGACATCAAAATCACAACAATGACAACGAGCGTGCAATGTGACGTGCCGTAACGAGCTATGTCCATGCATATGTTTTGGTGTGAGGAGCTGCCCCGTACCTCTTTCCCTGCATTCTGATCTATATAAACACAGGTTTAGGGGACATTCTGCGTTTATTAAGCTCCCCTGCTTTACAACATGAAAACATATAATAGAAGAAGATAATGGAATCATGTGTAAGCAATGGGCGATGCTGTATGGCTCCATATTATGATGTATCTCATTAACAATTATTATTATCATTATTATTATTATGTCTGAGCATTTAATCACTATATCTATAGGAATACGTTTAAGTTTAGGTATAGAATTTAGGTTTTGAATTAGATATTAGGATTAGAAACCAGAATCCTAACATCCTAAACCCATGCTCCACTCAAATGTTACCCCATATCTGTGATTTTTCTTCGGACGTTACTGGGTTGAATATTCTATAGGAGTTCTAAGCCCAAATAATTACGAAGAAAAGAAAGTGAACGTACCTGTGCGTCCCTGTACTCCGCGCGGATAATCACCGGGGTCATCCTAAATGAACACAAAGACAATCAGAAAAGCACATAAGCTCATTCACACAAATCATTTCCATCCAATCCCTTTCCTGACACCAGGGCTTGGGACGTTTCCCTATTTGTACAACTATTTCCTCTGTGTTTGTTCTAAAGCAGCAGCCTTTTCCACTTTTCAGTTATAAAGTGATTAAAGCCACTGGAATAACTCACTTTCTCATTTACCAAGTGACACAGTGTAAAATTAAAAGAAAAGAGAATTGGAAGAATTCTTCCTTTTTGTTCTAAGTCTGTGTCTTTATTTGTTTTTTATAAAGCAAACAATGTCGCTGCCATTGCCAACCCAACACCAGCTCTGAGCCGGATCTGGTAGAGCGTCCCTACCGAAACTAGTGTCTGGATCTGCTCCTGCTAGAGGCAAGTGACTAAAGGGTTAACCATAAACTGTCACTCATTTGTTGTACTGCTGACACGCTTTCAAAATAAAAATTATTTAAAAAAAATCAAAACAAAAAAAATATATAAATTTTCAGAAAGCTGCTAGGGAAATCCCTTGCCGTCTGTCCTTAAAGAAAAGCAGTGTGGGTCCTATACAGGGCCAGTATAGAGAGAGCACTCAACGCCTTTCAACCTCAACGCGTTGAGTGGTCTCTTTATTCTAACAGTTTGTCTTTACTAAGATAGCGACCAAGAATATGGACTAGCTGATCTGACTGGAATATGTTTCTAACTGATTAACACTGCTGTGGCCCTGGATGCATTGGTGCTATTTTTCATTTATGTACTAGCATTTTACACTGGCCCTGTATAGGACTCACATTGCTGTGTCCCTGGATACATTGGTGCTGTTTTTCATTTATGTACTAGCATTTTACACTGGCCCTGTATAGGACTCACATTGCTGTGTCCCTGGATACATTGGTGCTGTGCTTCATTTATACATTATTATGATTCAGTCTGCTTAGTAAATTGGTCTGTTACAGTAATTTCTGTCCTATCTGTGCCTTCCTTCATTCATTATTTATGTTGTGTACATATGGGCTTCTATGTGCGTGGCCGGTATAATGGTGTATTGAGGTTCTGTAAATTTTCACCCTGTGTTAAGAGGTACTATCAGGCCACCATGGCAGTGTCCTATTTAAAGGTTCATTTCTGACCTAGATGTACCCTTCCTTTAAGATTTTGTGTGTGGTTGTTTTTTGATAATTTCTGTATTTATTTATTTTTTTCTCCTTCAATAGGGTGGGTTAGGCCCGGTTAATTGGCAGGGCAATATATTTACACCTTGTCTGAGAGAGACCTCTATGCTCACTCTCATTATATACTACCTTTTCTTTATTCGTCCGTCCTTAAACCCTGTCCAGTTTATGCAGATATATACCCGTGTGCTCTGGTTATGGATTCAGTGGCTGATATTAAGCTCATAATCACAACATGATGCGGCTTTTTACAAAAAAATCTACAAAATGTTCCTTTAATCCAATAATTCAAAGACTGAGACATTTGGTTGGTGTTTTCTATAAATTCCTCAGAATCCCAGATACGCGGTACACAGCGCTGTGACTGCTCCAGCCCCCGAACATGAATAAATCATCAGGTGTGACCCCCCTGTCCCTCACATTAATCATCATACAGGGGCCCGGCTAGGTTCTGGTTCTGAATTCGTTCTGAGGTTTGAGTTAGTGTGGCCGAGCTTTCGGTAATGAGATAAAGACAGAGAATCGGAGCAAAGAGTGCGACTTAATTACTTACATCATTCGCGCGTAAACAGCAAGGAAAAAATACATTCCAAAATCTCTTCATGGTAGAAGAATGGATCAGCAACAAATCAGAGAATGGATTATACTGTGAGTACTCTCCACCGCCAAAATGAAACAGAGTGTGCTGGAGAGCCTCCAGCCTGAGCTTTTATTTACTGTGACATCACAATGATGATATCACGATGAGCAGCCAGCTCAGAAGGTCACTCAGTGCAGCTCATGAAGACAAAGGTTTTAAAGGACCAATCACATTGCAGGGAAAGGCTGAAGTGTTTACAACATTCTGAAGAGAGTTCTAGAATCATTGGTGAAATTCAGAGCTGCTCATATTTATGGGTCTATTCACAAAGCATCGACATTTCGGTGACATCACTTCGGTGATTAAATTTTGCCAAAAATACGGGGTTACACTATCTAGTGAATATTCACCGTATTTTCTTGAATTTGGATTTGCCAAAGCAGTTATCGAAAACCACCGAACTGTGCCGATAGTCGCCGAACTGAAAAAACAAACAGAACTCTCCTATTCTCCTAATAGGTGTTTAAAACCAATAAATATGCATTAAAATGTGTCTAAATAATAAAAAGGTCCTTTAAAAAAAAAAATAAAAGGTCTGATACGGAATTTAAAAAAATACAGCTTTTTAAATAAATTGGGAAACAAAAATCTCATCAACAAAATACAAAAAATACAAAAAAGTGTTTTAAAAAAAGGCATTTTTACTGAAAATGATAATGATGATAATAAACAGTCTTTAAAAGTTTTTTTAAAAAAGATATTCGTTTTACATTGAATCCAGGGACGTCTTTAACATTGACTGGGCCCTGGGTAAACTTTTTTTGGGCCCCTATTCAATTCCCCACTTCAACACCCTTAAAACATAACCCCCCCCCAAAAAATATAAAAAAAATTGGTGTTTTACGATTTTAAATGGTTATGTTTGGCATCATTATAATTGCCAGACTCTGACCTGACCAATTACACCTCAGTTGACGCTTTAGCAGGTATAGAAAGGAGATACGGGGGTCCAAATAAACAGTTATGGCGGCTTGTGTTTTAGATGAACCAATGTGTGTTAACGCATTGCACCATCACCTCAACACTTAGTCCCATTGTTGGAAATGAGAAGCTGAGTTAGTGCAGTGGCTTTGTTTGCTTTATAAAAGACAAGTGAACAATATTGCTGCATTAGAAGAAAAAAGGAAAGATATTTATATATTTTATTTCTACATAAACCTTGGTCATTGTTGGTATCATTGGAAAGGTCATGCCCTGTTCTTTGCAATAGTGCCTCACTGTTTCACCCAATTTTTTTTATTAAGTTTCAATATATGTACAGAGAGAGTGTTATATCTAAACATGTGCACAGCATTTTTTTTCCCTTGAGGAAAAGGGGGGTTTGTGCGGGTCCTGAGAACAAGCAACAGCACTAGTGGCCTGCTCTACGGTGGGTGCCCGCTCAGGTCTCGCAAGGTTTTAACTTGCTTGTGCCATTACAGGGACGAATGCTCCATATGGAAATCAGTCTGCTCTCACCCAGTAAGGGTGGCCAGTACTGATTGCCAAGGATGTCATCCCTGCAGCAACCCCTGACAATCGTTTCGGCCTTATTAGGCCTTGTCAGGAGGGTATAGATGACACCCCTCTAGGCACATCAAGCAAGGGGTCCACGTCTGCATAACCCTGCAAATTTATAGTGAGGAAAAGGGGAGATTGCGAGGGTCCTGAGAACAAGCAACAGCTCGTTTCGGGTCATTTTAATCAGTTTATTTATTTTGTTGTGGTCGTTCGTTATGTTACGACGATTCGTAATTTCGGACCGATCTGAAATTTCAGATGCCTGGGTATTGTTTTCGGTTCAGTTCATTTTCCGCTTTTATGGGTTATTTAGTTTTTAGGATAACTTCGTTTTTTGCTTTTATACAAAATTTCGTATTTTTAGGTGATTCACAATTTGGGACGGTCGATATTTTGTTTTTCGTATCACTTCATTTTTTGTTTTTATGTGTTATTCAGTATTTTGTGTTGATTTGTATTTTGTTTTTCAGAGTTATTTAGTTTTTTAATAAGATTTTCAAAACGTGAAATAGATTACTACCAATAAAATGAAAATACCAGCCGTCAACCGTTTATTTTTTTAACTGCAGCAAAAAGTTTCTTTACTTATTTAATTTATAGGAGTTTTTTAGGCATTTTACGTGATTTTTTTGTGAAATTTTAAGTTTCCTAATTTATTTGTAAGAAACAAGGCTTTTTCCCCATTGGTTGTAATGTAAAAAAATATTCGTGTTTTTAATAAATATTTCATAAACCGTTTATTTTTTTCACTTGCAGCAAAAAGTCATTTTGTTTATTTATTTTTTTAGGCATTTTTTGGGATTGTGTTGGTGAAATTTAAAAATTTTAGTTTCCTAGTTTACTTTATATAAACTAAGCTTTATCACTATTCAGAGTATGGTGAGACTTTTTGCTGCAAGTGAAAAAATAAACGGTTAAACAAGTATTTAATTAAAAAAGCAAACTTTTTTATTGAGACCTATGTGGAAAAAAACCTTGCTTCTTTAAAATAAATTAGGAAACTTAAAATTTCCCTCAAAAATCCACAAAAATGCCTAAAAAAATATAATATAAATAAACAAACTGACTTTTTGCTGCAAGTGAAAAAAATAATAATTTTTAGAAATATTTAATAAAAGTGTGAATATTTTTTTAAATTGAAATCTATAGGGAAAAAATTCTCGTTTTTTTAAATAAATTAGGAAACTTAAAATTTCTCGCAAAAAATCTCAGAAAATGTCTAAAAAAATGTAAAAACTAAAAAAAATATACTTTTGCTGCAAGTGAAAAAAATTTATGGTTTTAGAAATATTTATTAAAACCTCGAATATTTTTTTACTTTGAATCTTATGGGGAAAATAAATCTCTTTTCTTAAAAATAAAGATTGTTTTCTTTAAAATAACTTAGGAAACATAAAATTTCATGCGAAAAATCCCGAAAAATGCCCAAAAAATCCTAAGAAAAGAAATAAACAAAATGATTTTGGGCTGAAAGTGAAATAAATAAACGTTTTAAGAAATATTTAGTAAAAACACAGTTATTTTTTTTACATTGAAATCTAAGTTGAATAAAGATGTTTTCTTTAAAATAACTTAGCAAACTTTACATTTCAGCAAAAAAATCCTGAAAAATGCCTTAAATATCCTAAAAAATTGATAAACAAAATGACATTTTGCTGCAAGTGAAAAAAATAAACAGTGTAAGAAATATTTATTAAAAACAGGGATTTTTTTTACTTTGAAACCTATAGGTGAATCTTATAGGTTTCACTGCTACAAAAATCCCCGTTTTTACTACTTTGAAATCTTTTTGTTCCATTTTTTTTTCCGATTTGGGTCAGTTTCATGTCGTATCATTTTTGTTCCAAATTGTATCGTTTCGGAACTCTTTTGGATTATTTTGCCTTCCGATATTTTGTTTAGTTATTTTCATTGTGCTACCGCGATTGGATATTTCAGCTGATTCCGAATTTCGGTCTGCCGATATTTTGTTCTTCAGAAACTTAAAAATTATTGAAAACAGTGATTTTCGTCCAAATTTCAATTTGTAACAAAACAAAATGCACATGTCTAGTTACTTCAACAAATAGCAACTCTGGGATTCATTACCTCTGTTCACCGGAGCAGAATCACCTCAACCACCAGACCCAGACCATCTGGGAGAAAACATAGGGGAGGGTTAGGCCAGTGGAGCAAGTCTCCAGCGCGGCAGATTCCTTCACCTGGCACTATTTATTTTGTTTTACAGCACGGTTCCTGGGAGTGCCGACTGACCACGCACATACACACACATGCGGCCAGCCGGAATAAGGCACGAAACACGTGAGGGGCGGATCCTTCCCCTGTGGCAGTTTCTTTCCCGCCAGCGCCAGCAACATCTCCAACCACCAGACCAGGTAACGGTAACTGTGTCCAGCTCTAGTGGGGGGCCCTGAGTCTGGCTGCAATCAGTAGCGGGGGTCCGATACTGGGGTCTGACAACAGGGGATCTTATACTGGAGTCTGACAAGGGGGGATCTGATAACAGGGTCTGATAACTGGGGGTCTGAATACTGGGCTCTGATTACTGGGGTCTGACAATTGGGTGTTTTATACTGGGGGTCTGATACATCTGATACTGGGGGTCTGATTATTGGGGCTCTGATCTCTGATTACTGGGGTCTGACAACTGGAGCTCTGATTACTGGGGTCTGACAACTGGGGCTCTGATTACTGGGGTCTGACAACTGGATGTCTTATACTGGGGGTCTGATACATCTGATACTGGGGTTCTGATTACTGGGGCTCTGATTACTGGGGTCTGACAACTGTGGGTCTGATAACTGGTGTCTGATACTGTGGGTCTGATACATCTGACACTGGGGGTCTGATTACTGGGGTCTGACAACTGGGTCTGATTACTGGGGTCTGACAACTGGGGGTCTTACTACTGGGAGTCTGATTACTGGGGTCTGATTAATGGGGGTCTGATTACTGGTGTCTGATACTAGGGGTCTGATATTTGGGTATACATGTATCTGGGACTCTGATACTGATATCTGGTAACTGTGGTCTGATATCTGGGTATATATGTATCTGGGGGTCTGATAACTTGAGTCTGATAACTGGTGGTCTGATAACTAGGTATACATGTATCTGGTGCTCTGATATCTGGGGCTAATCCCGTTGCCACTTTTTTGCACCAAAAATCAAGTGTTACGCTGCGTATAAAACGGCGACGGAATTTTATTTTCCCGGCAGCGGCAATGTTATCCTCCCCCCTTAATTTGTAGCTGGAATATTAGCTTTTCATTTATCCTATTAAATATGCTTATTTGTATATTTATGTATATTCCTCAACCTCCTAATTTTTTTTCATTTTTTTAAAGCCTCTGCTGGAAGTGACTGCAGGCTTTGGGGAAGCCGAGAAGGAGAATTTGAGGCCGGATTTCTACTTACCCCTCGATCAAAAGTCTGTATCAGTAATCACCTGACCTCAAGACCTTTGTTGAGCTGTTCTTGTGCTCAGTTAGCATTAAAGTCCTAAGTGAGTGCAATACTCACCTCTCTCTACCTGTTCCAACTCAGATTTGTTTAACAGTGGAACAGGGAGGGAGAGGCGAGTATCTCACTCACTGAGTACAGGTACCTCTCATTATATGGCGGGGTTAGGTTCCTGAGGAAATGGTTGTAAACAGAAAGTGGTGTAAACTGAAACCCAGTATATAATGTAAGTGAATGGGAAGTGACGGAGTTAGGTTCAGGGTTTTTCATAAAATTGAGATAATCAGTATAATACAGGTACATTATATGTAAAGCTGCTGTGTGAGGTCACACATGGATCTTTAACCCCTTAGTGACCGGGCGGTTTTACACAAATCCGTCCTTTAGTGACCGCTGCTGTTTTTACGTTTGTGCGCTATTAGTGTTTAAGTCAAATTTTCCTCTTACTCGTTTATTCAACCCACACATATTATACCGTTTTTCCCGCCATTAAATCTCTAAAACTACCATTATTTCCATCATGTCGAATAATTTACTATTAAAAAACATATGAAATAAAATGAAAAAATTGTAAAAACACACTTTTTCGTAATTTAATCCCCAAATCTACAACCACCAAAAAAGACCATGGCTAAATAGTTTAAATTTTTTTCCCGAGAATTGAAATACCCAGTTTTTACATGTTTTTGCTTTTTAACACCTTTACTGCTGAGCCAGTTCACCTATGTGCACTGCGGTCATTCTGACCATTTTGTGCTAATTATTTTTAGATGACAGCCTAGGTACTATTAACTAAACCCCCCCCGACAAATTTTTTTTTAAAGAAAAAACAATTTTTATTATTATTATTATTTTTTATTTATTTATTTATTTTTTAACATTCTATTTTAATCAGGCCTTTCCAATGATGCCAAATATGACCCTCTAGCTGCCACGGATCGGGAAATAAGGGGATCCAAAGGCATATAGACATATAGTGAGGATGTCAGTGGGTGGGGGGTGACCTGGAGGCTTGGCTGACACCCAAGATGTCGGGGGCATGGCTTGAGCGCCAATGAGCATGGCCGCTTGAGTTTTGAGCTGCGCACAGACTCCAGCACCAAACGGCTCTACCGCTCTCCCTGTTTGGCGATGGAGAAGGTCACTAAGACCCCCGGCACCCTGAAGACCCAGGGCACCGACAGGGCCACTGAAACACCGTCCCTGCGACGCTTCCTAATCGCTCCACATGACCCTCCGGCCGCTCCACCTGAGAAGATGGCGGATGACACGAGGCCGATCCTGGAACAAGGCCCCGGTTCTTCCCCGCTGTCTATCGCTGATACCATGGAGGCACCGGACACTGCGGACTGGCACTCCCTCCTGCGGAATCTTCCCACCAGGTCAGACCTTAAGGAGACAAATGCCGTACTACACACTTCCATAATGGCAGAGCTGCAACATGTCCGCCGGGATATCCAGGGCCTGTCACATCGGGTGGACACTTTGGAGCAGGGGGCAGATGCTGTGCGGATAGCGCAAGAAGACGCAACAACAACGTTACAGCTTCGGTCTTCAGAGCTGCGTAACATGGCCTTACACCTAGCAGATCTGGATAAGAGGGGACGCCGCAGTAATTTACGACTACGTGGCTTGCCTGAAACAGAAACGTCCCCAGCCCAACTCACAGGTATGCTGACGGCCATCTTTAATTCCCTACTAAAATGGCCTGAGACCACGACGGTGGATTTCTTACGGGCGCACAGAGCTCTCAGACCCAAGGGTCCCACGGGGAGTCCGCCACGGGACGTGGTATGATGCCTCTATGACTTTGGATTTAAAGAGGACATCCTGCGAAAAGCAAGAGAGGCCACGCAATTTTCGTACGAAGGGACAGATCTTCAACTATTCCCCGACATGTCGCCAGCCACGCTGGCGTACCGCCGAGCCCTGAAACCTTTCACTACCTTGCTGCGTGATCAAAAGATCCGTTACCGTTGGCATGTCCCTACAGGCCTGGCTGTTATCTCTGACCACAGTTCTTTCATAGTACATTCACCTGAAGACGTGTCCCTCCTGTTGACGGAATTTCAGTTACCTCCACTTCAGTTCCCGTGGCCGGACCCACTAGCACTCTACACTCAGGCGGCCAGAGGTTCTCCTCTCGCCCCCCTGCCACCGCGACCAGATCGCAACAGAGGGCGCATGGGCAGACGCACTGGCACTCAGAAGTAAGAAGCCGCTCTGGCCCTGCTCCGCCGCTTTCCTCCACCAACAGCCTATGCTATCTGTCCGGCCTACCGACAGGTCTGGACAGGTCATCATCCTCTAACTACCGGTTCCTGATTTTTCACTGTTTTATTCTGCCCCACAACCTCACGACAGGACATTTTGATATCTGACTCTCCTTTATGAGCTGGAAGATACCATCTAGCTCCTCCGTGAAACCAGCCTCCACTACCCGCACATGGTGCGCCCTGACAACGAAAGGTGACTCCTCTTGGGTTCTCATCTGGCCGGTGGGTCATTTGGACCCTCACAGGACACATGCAGCGTTTTTTACTGCTGGCGAACCATAAACAGACTACTGCGGAGTTTGCGTCGCCTCTCTTTCAGGTTCTTGGCCCTTCCCCTGGGTCCGGTCAGGTTCGTTTTTCCTGCCTCGGTGGGCCTTCGTTTTGACCTATATGTTATGCCGTGTTAATGTTTTACTGATGCTTCTGGAATCCCCGCTCTCTCAGGTGTTTGGTTCTTCTTTTCCGTGTGTCTAGCTAGGCCTGCCTGTGGCCCACCCACGTTCCCCAACGAGGTAGGTGACTTCCAGGAGTGTGACCGACCTCAGGTGTTTTCGACTAAGTTGTCGCCACACCCGTCACCCCCCCACCTCTTTTGTAATTTTTGTAAATAGTTCCTCCCCTCCCTATTTTTTCTCCACCCCCCCTTTTTTCTCTTTTTGGTTCGTGAACCTGATAATGTCTTCTATAACGGAGCCATCCCTGGTCCCCGCAGACCTACACATCGTCTCCATAAACGCTAACGGGCTCAATGTCTCTGAGAAGCGCTCACAGGCCATGCGTGACTTCCGCTCCCAGAAAGCCTCAGTGGTCTTTATTCAAGAGACCCATTTCCAAACCGGTAGGGCTCCCACCCTCACGAACTCCCACTTTCCTTTAGGGTTCTTTAGCCATAATTCGGAAGCCAGGTCTAAGGGGACTGCCATTTTATTTCATAGACGGGTACCGTTTCAATTAATTGATTCAGTAATTGACGAGGGAGGACGCTATGTCTTTGTAAAGGGCCATATCCTTGACCAGGTTTACACCTTCGCTACATGCTACACGCCTAATAAAGCACAACACAGGTTTTTGTCATCAACCCTACAGGCCTTGGACAATTTCTCGGAGGGCCTGGTGGTGTTGGGAGGTGACCTGAACGTGCCACTGGAGCCTTCCTGGGATACCTCTGCAGGCCGTTCCTCCGTCCCACCACACATTTTGCGCTCCTGCCGACACTCGCTTCACACATCCAGACTGGTAGATTGCTGGCGCGCCTTACACCCAACAGATAAGGATTTCACGTTTTACGCTCCCCCGTCACAGACGTACTCCAGAATTGACTACATATTTGTTTCTCATTACCACCTTCCTACACTGCACCGGGCGTCCATAGGCACGGCGACCTGGTCTGACCATGCACAGACTTCACTCACTATCAGCTCTCCCTTATACCGCCCGACGATCTCCAACTGGCGTCTCAATGATTCACTCCTCTCTGACCCGCTGTTGGAGGAGGAGGGCCGGCAAGTTCTTACTAACTATTTTGAGGAAAATGCAGGGCGGGACGTCAACTCTCCTATAGTCTGGGAGGCACACAAATGCGTAATCAGGGGTTTCTTCATTCGCAAAGGGGCTGAAAGGGTTAAGCTGCGTTCTACCCAGATGCGCGATCTCCACCTGCAAATAACACAAGTCTCCTCTGCCCATAAACGGGACAATGACCCATCTAGCCTGGCGCGCCTGACTGACCTGCGTAAAACCCTGGCAACACTCCTGTCCTCCTCTTACCATGAGGCTTATCTCAGATCTAAAGCCTTTTTTCACCTCCACGGGGACAAGAGTGGGAAACTCCTGGAGCGCATGCTGGCCAAAAGGCGCTCCACTACTTATATTGCTAGCTTACGAGATACTAGTGGCACTCTGCAGCACCTCCCTACAAAACTGTTACAAATTGTCCACGATTATTACGCCTCTCTGTATGACTTAAAGGGAGAGGTCTGTCCTCAGGACCTAGAATGTAAACACTCTGCCATCCTTGCTTACCTATCCAAGCACTCCACCAGGCGCGTCTCAGAACAAACATCTGACCTTCTTGACAGTCCATTAACGGCAGAGGAATTGGCCCAGGCCCTCAAATCGTCTAAATGAGGCAAAAGCCCGGGACCTGACGGCCTCCCTATTCGGTACTATAAAAGGTTTGCAACACAGCTATCACCTCATCTGTTACTAGCTTTAAACGAACTGACTAAAGGCGTTCCATTACCAACACAGACCCTGGGGGCTAATATCACCCTTTTACCGAAGGAGGGTAAGGATCTTGACTGCTGCGCTAGCTACCGGCCCATCTCGCTGCTGAACTGCGATCTGAAATTGTTTGCCAAGATCTTGGCGGAGAGACTTAAGCCCTTCCTCCCTGACCTGGTGCATGCGGACCAAGTGGGGTTTGTCTCGGGCCGTGAGGCAAGGGACAACACCATGCGCACACTCCAGCTCATGCATCACGCCCGTTGCTCCTCTCAGAATTTGGCTCTCCTATCCACGGACGCGGAAAAAGCCTTCGACAGGGTAGACTGGGATTTTATCTCCTTGTCGCTCACGCAGGCAGGCCTGGGCCCTAATCTCCGCGCCTGGATAGGAGCTCTTTATGGGGACACGACTGCATGAGTTTGCGTAAACGGCGCATTCACAGCTCCATTCACTATCCGAAACGGTACTCCTCAGGGGTGCCCTCTCTCCCCCTTACTGTTTGTTTTAACTCTAGAACCCTTCTTGACTGCTATCAGATCAGACCCTAACATCACAGGGGTCGAGGTTGGCCCCCACCACCATAAGGTTGCAGCATACGCTGACAATTTATTATTTTTCGTTACCAGAGATTTCACTACCTGGAATCATGGCCGCCTTTGAGGTGTACGGTCAGCTGTCTAACCTGCGCATTAACTTCTCTAAATCTCACATCATGAACATCTCGGTCCCGGACCGCAGAGCCCAGGCACTACAACCTCACTTCGCTTTCCAATGGGCAGCCTGTGGCAGATTAGACCTGTATTTCTATCTATATAAGGGTCTGCCTGTATATATGTGTCTATCTGCCGGTTCATACATATCTCCTCTCCTCCATATAGAGTTATATTCATATTTGTGTCTAGCCATTTGGTAAGTGTATCCCTGTGTCCACAGCTGAAATGTAATCAAAATGTTTAGCTTTCTCCCTTGGGGGGAGGATATAACACGTAGCTGTAAAAAGGGAATTTCTTTGTACACTAACATAGAAAATCACACCTTGGCAGCCAGCACGGCCCCAAGAGATGGAGACACAATCTTCAAAGAGAGGAAGCACATCCTTGATCTCTAAGGGGGATCTGGAGGGAAGAGGGATGCCTTTAGGCAATTAAAGATTAATTGACAAGCTTACTGAGCATGAGCGAGAATTGCACTCTGGGACATGGAGTCCAGGACACTGGGCCATTGGTGGGTGGGGGCTGGAAAGATCAGGAAGTGTATAAATTCGGAACACTGGCCATGTGCTTTTGCTGATCACTTGGGGCAACTTCTAAAGAGGACTGATCTGTCCATGTTCCTACCTCCAGGCCCCAGGAGGCACCGATGCTAGCTACTGATTATTCCGTCGTATGTAAGGCTCTGTGATTAACACCTTTTTCTTTATATTTTGCTGTGTAGTGTGTAAGTAATTGATTTATTCTAGTTCTAAGTTTTTATGTAACCAAGCACTGTGATTCTTTTTATATCATAAATAAACAAAAAGTATTTAAGTTTTGACTCTGGCTGATGAAATCCACGCTAACTAAGAGATTGGGAGTATTGCTATTTGCTTTAAGCTCAGTTATATATAAGAAATTGCGTGTTGCGGTCGTCAGGAAACCGCAGGGAATTGTGGGATCCGTAATCACTGTCCGAGTCTAGGATAGTGCGGCTGCTAAGCCCTGCGTCTCCTGTTGCGACGCGCGTAGTGTCCGTGAGGACTGGTGGCAGCGTTACTAATAGAATAAGAAAGTGAGCTCTGGGGTTGTGAGAGACGTAGTTAGTACGCGCTTCAGGAGAAGACTTGTACTGCGTTGCAATCCTGGGATCAGTATATCGCGCTCTACGTGCCTGTTGTGAGAGAAAGTGTGGCCGGGACGGGAAGAGAAGTGCGCGAAATTATCTGGGTCTAGGATAGATAGATAGTGCACGGCTTAACCCGGCGTCTTTGCGCAGCAGCGCGCGTAGTGGGTCGTGACTACTGGTGGCAAGCGGTGGGATATCAGGTTAGTATTTGGATCTGTGAAGCAACATAGATCCAGATACTAAAGAAATTGGTTCCAATTTCCAGAGCAGAACTCAGTGCATTTATTAGAATTTACACAATACACAGCAGTTCTCTTCCCCTTCTTTGTTTTTCTTTTCTATCTTTTATTTGGCTGGAGTGAGAATGTCGCAACAATCATCGAAAAAGACTTTGGAACAATTATGTCGAGACAAAAATATTTCGACGAAGGATAAAAAGAAAGATGAACTTTTGCAAGCCCTCGAGGATTATGAGGCGAGGCAAGCAGTCCAGGACGCAGCAGAGCAGGGTACCTCTCTTGACCCAGCCGAAGGAAGCGCAAGTCCAGTGGAAAGGACAGTGTCAAGTGCTTCGCCCAAGGGTGATACTGCCCTGGATGTTTACTTGCAGACTGTTTTAAAACATGTGGACTCTGCGGACTCACAGACGCGGCTTCAGCTCATCCTGCAGTACCAAGAGCGAGAGGAGCGCAGAGCTGAGGCTGAACGTGAAGCTGAGGAGCGCAGAGCTGAGTAAGAGGCGGCAGCGCGCCAAGCAGACCGAGAAGCTGCGGAGCGTAGAGCCGAGCAAGAGGCAGCAGCGCGCCAAGCGGACCGAGAAGCTGCGGAGCGCAGGGCTGTGGGTGAGCGAGAAGCGGCGGAGCGCCAAGCCGAACGGGCACATCAGCTCGCTCTGGCACAGGCAGGAAGAATGCCATTATCTCCTGCCCCTGTGGGCGCTGCAGAACTCTCTACGCCCAGACCTCGTGCCGAGAACTTTCCCACTCTTGACAAAGATGGGGACCTGGAAGTGTTCCTGCGAAGTTTTGAAAAGACTTGTCGACAGTACCAGCTGCCCAAGGAGCAATGGGCCAGGTACCTCACTCCTGGACTAAAAGGTCGCGCGCTTGAAGCCTTTGCAGAATTACCAGCTGAGAGCGAGCAGGACTATGAGGCGATTAAAGCCGCGCTGCAGAGACGGTATAACCTCACGCCAGAGGTATGTCGCAAAAAGTTCAGGTCCTTGCAGAAACGGGCCGCGGAGAGCTACTCTGCAGTTGTGAGCCACCTGACCACCCTATTTCGACAATGGGTCAGGGGGCTGAAGATTGATACCTTGGAATCCCTGGAAGACCTGCTAATCAAAGAGCAGTTCGTGCAGCTGTGCCCACCTGAGATCCAGGAATGGCTTCTGGATCGCAAACCCGAGACGGCCCTGGAAGCTGGTGAGCTGGCCGATTTCCATGCGGCCAACAGAGCGTCTGTGGACCAGAGCAGAGTTTCCCCCAAAGGATCATCAGGATGGAAGCCCAACTCAGCACGACCCCCCGACATCACGGCGGCAGCGCCCCCCTCTGTGCCAGTCTCTGCTGGGGAGGGGGGAGTGCATCCTTCTTCACCTGGAAGAAGTGTGTGCCGTTGCTGTTTTATTTGTGACCGTGCCAATCATCTCCTGGCAGCGTGCCCACAGAGGAAGAAGCCTGCATCCACAGCTGGGGGAGGATACCCCTCAACATCACCCTCTGTCCTGTTTGTGACCAGATCGGAGGGCAGTGCCAATGTGAACCAGCAAGCAGTCATTGTTGGGACTCAGGTATCTGTGGGTTTACGAGATACGGCGGCTGAAGTAACTTTGGTGCGTCCAGGGTTAGTCAGCCGTGCAGACTTTATTCCTGGCAGGACTCTAGCAGTAAAGGGTTATGGTGGGGTACGTCCTGCGGTGCCAATGGCACGGGTTTATTTGGACTGGAGAGCGGGGAGAGGTCTGCGGAAGGTGGGAGTGTCTTAAAATATTCCTACAGATATGGTGCTGGGCACGGATTTGGGTAAATTGGTGTCACAGTATGTGCTGGAAAGGGATGCTGGGGATTTACCCAGGCCCACTAGTGGCTCTACAGTGGGGAGGGCTGTGTGTGGGGATGCACAACAGGATTCCTGGACGGGAGGGCAGGGGATGGCAGTGAGTCAGTCTGCGCCTGCGCCAGGTGTGCCTGAGGTGTTGTGTGGTAGCATGAGGGGGCAGTGTGACTGGGAAGAAAGGCAGGGGGTGAGTGAATGCCCGCCTGCATCCGAGTCAGCTGGTTCCCCGGACCCCATGCGTGGGGAGGCCGCGGTGCCCATGGTGGAAGTGGGTACCCGCTGGCGGTCGGCGGGGAGTAGGGCACAAGGCCCGTCTCTGCCGTGTGATGGTGTGGATCAAAATGCCTGGGAAGGGTGGCAGGATACTGTGGTGTGCCTGCCTAGACCAGACTCAGGTTTGTCTGTGATGCCATATGGTTGGGAGCAAGGCAAGGGATGACTGCGGGTCTGCTTGCTCCTAAACCAACCAGGACTCTAGTGCCCCGTGAGAATGGTGTGGATCAGAATGCCTGGGAGGGGTGGCAGGATACTGTGGTGTGCCTGCCTAGACCAGACTCAGGTGTGTCTGTGACACCATGCGGTTGGGAGGGAGAACAAAGGACCAAGGCAGGTTCCTTTAGGGCTGAACCAACTGGGTCGGTGGTGCTGGAGGGAAGGTGTGTGCATTGGAAGGCCTGGGATGAGCAGGATACTGTGGTGTGCCAGCCTGTGTCGCGGGTGTCTGAGACTGTGCGTGGTGCAGAGGGCATACTGGGTGGTCGGGAGGAGAGGCCTAGGGTGGCAGAGGGTTATCCAGGGCCTGAACCATCCAGGTTGGCGGTTCCAGGTGAAAGGAGTGGAGGGCAGAACATCCTGGATGGGCAGGATACTGTGGTATGCCAGTCTGTGTCACATGTGTCTGAGGCTGCGGGTGGCACCGAGCGCATGCTGTGTGATCAGGAGGAAGGGCCTGGGGTGGACGCGTGTTGCCCTGGAGGAAAGCCAACCAGATTCCCAGTACCACAGGAAACTGGTACTGAGCAACCTCCCTGTAGAGGAGGGTGGCATACGGCTGTATGCTCATCGGTTACGAAGCAAGGCGAGCTTGATAAACTGTGTGATAAAGTGAGGAAACTGTGTGCAATGGGGGGCGAGGTGAGCGTGGAGAATCTTGTGCCCCATCCGTATGGTTCCCCAAATTCTGAATGTGCGGGGACAGTGAGAGACAGGGAGGCAGCGGGTCCTGGTGTGGCTCCTGTGACCTCCCAGCCATCTGCCCAGAGCCAGGTACGATGCCTGACTCCGTTGGCAGATGCAGGGGGGACATTTACTGGGGAGAGGGGCGCTTCATCCTGTTTCTCCATAACCCCTGCTGTAAGAATGGCTCCAGAACAGGCTACAGGTTACGAGGATTCTGCTGCCTGTAAGACTGAGGTGCCAGCTGAGAGTGAGCCACACGTGCTGCACCCGGAGGGGCTGCAGACACACAGGGGCTTCTCCGAGTCTGTGCCATGTTGTGAGTGCAGTATGAGTGACCCCCTCCCCCCGGTTTGGGAGAGGTGGGGAAGAATGGTGGAGTCGCCAAAGGCCTGCATGGGGCAATGCGTGATGCGGTTGCGAGAGGGAACGCACGCTTTAGTGGGCAAAGTGCACGGACACCTGTGCGTCCCCCACTCCGTCATAGCGCCGGCAACTGCTGCAGGTGCCAGATGCCCGTTGGCAAACCCGTGTTAAGACGCACGTGAGAGGCATGTTAGTTAGCCTCCCTTTCTGCGTCTTCCTTTGTATGGGAGATGTGGCAGATTAGACCTGTATTTCTATCTATATAAGGGTCTGCCTGTATATATGTGTCTATCTGCCGGTTCATACATATCTCCTCTCCTCCATATAGAGTTATATTCATATTTGTGTCTGGCCATTTGGTAAGTGTATCCCTGTGTCCACAGCTGAAATGTAATCAAAATGTTTAGCTATCTCCCTTGGGGGGAGGATATAGCACGTAGCTGTAAAAAGGGAATTTCTTTGTACACTAACATAGAAAATCACACCTTGGCAGCCAGCACGGCCCCAAGAGATGGGGACACAATCTTCAAAGACAGGAAGCACATCCTTGATCTCTAAGGGGGTTCTGGAGGGAAGAGGGACGCCTTTAGGCAATTAAAGAGCGAGAATTGCACTCTGGGAAATGGAGTCCAGGACACTGGGCCATTGGTGGGTGGGGGCTGGAAAGATCAGGAAAAGTATAAATTCGGAACACTGGCCATGTGCTTTTGCTGATCACTTGGGGCACCTTCTAAAGAGGACAGATCTGTCCATGTTCCTACCTCCAGGCCCCAGGAGGCACCGATGCTAGCTACTGATTATTCCGTCGTAAGTACGGCTCTGTGATTAACACCTTTTTCTTTATATTTTGCTTTGTAGTGTGTAAGTAATTGATTTATTCTAGTTCTAAGTTTTTATGTAACCAAGCACTGTGATTCTTTTTATATCATAAATAAACAAAAAGTATTTAAGTTTTGACTCTGGCTGATGAAATCCACGCTAACTAAGAGATTGGGAGTATTGCTATTTGCTTTAAGCTCGGTTATATATAAGAAATTGCGTGTTGCGGTCGTCAGGAAACAGCAGGGAATTGTGGGATCCGTAGTCACTGTCCGAGTCTAGGATAGTGCGGCTGCTAAGCCCTGCGTCTCCTGTTGCGACGCGCGTAGTGTCCGTGAGGACTGGTGGCAGCATTACTAATAGAATAAAAAAGTGAGCTCTGGGGTTGTGAGAGACGTCCGGGGATCAGTATATCACACTCTACATGCCTGTTGTGAGACAAAGTGTGGCCGGGACGGGTAGAGAAGTGCGCGTAATTATCTGGGTCTAGGATAGATAGTGCGCGGCTTAACCCGGCGTCTTTGCGCAGCAGCGCACGTAGTGGGTCGTGACACAGTCAACAAGATCAAATATCTGGGTATTTGGGTTTCGAAGCAGAGCTCTGATTTGTTTCAGGATAATTTCCCCCCACTTCTCCAATCATTTCAACGAGACCTGGCAGCCTGGGACTACCCACATGTCTCATGGCTAGGCCGCATAGCGGTGATCAAAATGAACATTCAACCCAGAATCCTCTACCTCATGCAGACAATCCCTATAACTCTCCCAGGCCAGTTCCTATCTTCATTGTGGTCCATTGTAACTAAATATATTTGGAGAGGCCGGCAGCCTAGGTTGAGCTTCCAGGTCCTTACCGATCCAGAGCGGATGGGGGCTTAGCTTTACCCAACTTCTCACTCTATCATAGGGCTTGTCACCTGCAGCGGGTGGTGGAGTGGACAAGAGAGGGATCTACCAAACAATGGAGGGCGGTAGAATGATGGGAGTCCCGGTAGCGGTGCTCCCTTGGTTGCCACGGGGGCAGGGTGGGAGACTGGCCAGATCGTCCCCCTTTACTTGGGCTACTTTTAAACTATGGTGGCTCTCCGCTATTAAAGCCGGCCTTTCCTCCTTCCCTTCCCCTATGTCTCCAGTGATTTACAACGCTGACTTCCCCCCGGGTCTGGACCCCTACTCGGTCTGACGCCTGGTCCCGGTGTCGACGCCATGTTTTTCACACTTCTTTGACCCCAAAGGGCGCCGCCCTCTGACTGAACTGATGGAAGACAGACCGATCTCTTTCATACATTCGTTCCATTATGTGCAGGTTGGTCACTTCTTGGACCGTATACCTCAACGGCACCAACTGGGGTGCCAATTGACCACCTTTGAGAGGTTGTGTTGTCGAACGCGGCCTCTCTCTCACGGCCTCTCAATTCTCTACTCTCTTTTGAGAACGGCGTCTTCAGACGTACCACCTCCCTATATGGGAAAATGGGAATCAATTTTGGATTTAGTGCTGTCGGAGGAGCAGTGGTCCAAGATATGTGACCTGGCACACCATTGCTCCTCGTCCAGCAAGTCACAGGAAACCGCATACAAGGTTCTCAGCCTATGGTACCGGACACCTGACGTAATCAACCGCTATTGCCCCCTAATCCCCGCACAGTGCTGGCGCTGTGGGGAAGAGATTGGCATTATGCTTCATATATGGTGGGACTGTCCAATCATCCGACCATTCTGGGTTAGAATATACGAGATCCTCTCAAGATTTGTGGAGCCACCCCCTGCTTTCACACCTGCAGCCTTGTTGCTTCACCACAATAAGTACCCTGTCTCCTTTTACAAACGCTCCCTCACAATCCGCATACTCAATACTGCAAAGGCCTTGATTCCTCTATATTGGAAACAATGTGTATGCCCGCCTTTGTCCCTATGGTATACCCAAATGGAGGAGCTTCATTCTGTCGACAGCATGATGTTTAGTGCGTCCGATCGACTAGCACAATATTCTACTATTTGGTCTCTCTGGGTTCTGACGTCTTCCTCCCGAGACATTAGAGCTCTCTGGCAAGATCCAGACTAAGTGCCCATGTGTACCCTTTAACGATTTTACTTCATCTCAGGGACTCCCTGGAGGTTTTGCCTGGTTCACACTCCCTCCTCTCCCCCCTCCCATTAGAGTTAGTGTCTTTCATTTTGTGCAACATAATGCCAGATGTAATAACTTGACTTATTTTTGCTGTTCTGGGTCCTGTGTCACCGTCATTTATTGCTTACATCTGGGAACCTGCGAGTTCCAATGTTATGTTTATACTTGCTATCCTGAAAATTTTCTTTTTGAATAAACATATATTTACAAAACATCCAAGATGTCAGCTAGACATGTGCATTCGTTTTAGTACTAAAACGATTTAGTCCGAATTTTGGGATAATTTAGTTTTCGTATGACTCAAGAGATACGAAACTGCTCAGTCCAAAAAAACTAAAGAAACTAAAGAAAAATGCATTACATTTTAGTTTCAGTCCTTTTTGTAATATTACATTGATGAGGGAAGGAGACAAGCAATGAAGAGCACAACATCGCAAAGCTACAGAAAAAGTTTGTATGTGTAATCTTTTCCAACCCCTACCCGAAAATCTGACAGTGATACAGCTCCAGAATAGAAACGTAGAAACATAGAAAAATGTCGAAAGATAAGAACCTTTCGGCCCATCTAGTCTACCCAATTACATGGATACTTAACCTGGATTTATCTTTTGTTTAGGATAGCCTTATGCCTATCCCATGCTTGCTTAAATTCAATTACTGTTTTGGCCTCTACCACTGCAACTGGAAGGCTGTTCCATGTATCCACCACCCTCTCAGTAAAATAATGCTTCCTGATGTTACTTTTAAACCTTTGCCCCTCTAATCTAAGACTATGTCCTCTTGTTTTGCTACTTTGTTTCCGTTTAAATATACTCCCTTCCTCTACCTTGTGGATTCCCTTTACGTATTTAAATGTTTCTATCATATCTCCTCTGTCTCGTCTTTTTTCCAAGCTGTACATGTTAAGATCATTAAGCCTTTCCTGGTAACTTTTCTCCTTCAAGCCGTACACCATTTTAGTAGCCCTTCTCTGAACTCTTTCTAAGATGTCTATATCCTTCTGGAGATACGGTCTCCAGTACTGCACACAGTACTCCAAGTGAGGTCTCACCAGTGCTCTGTACAGTGGCATGAGCACTTCCCTTTTCCTACTGCTAATACCTCTCCCTACACAACCAAGCATTCTGCTAGCATTTCCTGCTGCTCTATTACATTGACTACTTACCCTTAGATCCTCTGAAATAATAACCCCGAATACTGACTGTATTGTAAGATTGCATGTCTTTGAGACAGACGAGATGATAAAAGCAGATGGAGAGGGAAAACATTCAAATAAATCACACTGAAAGCTAATGACAGAGGGCTGGATAGTAAAAGCCCCTTTATATCAAGCAGCAGTGGGAGAAGAGAGGGACTTTATAAAATGTGTGTTATTTCCCCTCCCGCTCTGCATAATAGGGGCTTGGTCTGATACATTTTATATTATCCAGGAGCACTATCCCCCTTTCCTCATCTATAATACACATTTTATATAAAGTCCCTCTCCTCTCCCAGTGCTGCTTGTTATAAAGGTTTTTTTTTTACGTCTGATACATTTAGTATCCAGCTCTCCCAGTTACTATGTTCTTATGAGCCTTCAATGTGATTTATTTGAATGTTTTCCCTGGATTTAAAGTGCTTTATTTTATAAAAAAAATAATATGCGCCAGTCATCTCTTCTCTGAGCTTTCAGACCGATTAACGTTAATATTTTCCATCTCCCCTGCTTTTATAATCCTGTCTCCCTCCCTCACAGAGATACAAAGTTTAAGTAAAAGTTCCCTCTCCGGTGCTGGATAAGCATTGCATTCCGAAGTTTTGCATCCTCCACTTGCCAATGCAGTAGGATGTTCTATACAGAGAGGTGCATTAATTAATGCAGGAGGATGTTCTATGCATTATACAGAGAGGGGTAATGATGCAGGAAGATGTTATATACATTATACCGAGAGGGGTATAAATTGAGTAGGATTTTCTATACAGAGAGGGACATTCATTAATTCAGGAGGATGTTCTATACATTATACAGAGAGGGGTATTAATGCAGGAGAATGTTATATACATTATAAAGAGAGGGGTATTAATGCAGAAGGATGTTCTATAGATTATACAGAGAGGGGTATTAATGCAGGTGGATGTTCTATACATTATCCAGAGAGGGGTATTAATTAATGCAGGAGGATGTTCTATACATTAAACAGAGAGGAGCATTTTTTTTTAGCCCTTTAAATCCAGTGGCTGTGAGCGCTGAGATTGGCTGCTTGTTACATTATCTCTCATTACAATGTATCAGGCTCAGCTGTTACAGTAACTGACTGCTGCTCATCACAGCGCTCAGAGTTTCAGTAAAACAAGGAAATAATATTGTTATAATATTGTTATAACCTCTTGTATATAAAAATATCATAGAAACATAGAAAAATGTCGGCAGATAAGAACCTTTCGGCCCATCTAGTCTGCCCAATTACATGGATACTTAACCTGGATTTATCTTTTGTTTAGGATAGCCTTATGCCTATCCCATGCTTGCTTAAATTCAATTACTGTTTTGGCCTCTACCACTTCAACTGGAAGGCTGTTCCATGTATCCACTACCCTCTCAGTAAAATAATGCTTCCAGATGTTACTTTTAAACCTTTGCCCCTCTAATCTAAGACTATGTCCTCTTGTTTTGCTACTTTGTTTCCTTTTAAATATACTCCCTTCCTCTACCTTGTGGATTCCCTTTACGTATTTTAATGTTTCTATCATATCTCCTCTGTCTCGTCTTTTTTCCAAGCTGTACATGTTAAGATCATTACGCCTTTCCTGGTAACTTTTCTCCTTCAAGCCGTACACCAATTTAGTAGCCCTTCTCTGAACTCTCTCTAAGATGTCTATATCCTTCTGGAGATACGGTCTCCAGTACTGCACACAGTACTCCAAGTGAGGTCTCACCAGTGCTCTGTACAGTGGCATGAGCACTTCCCTTTTCCTACTGCTAATACCTCTCCCTACACAACCAAGCATTCTGCTAGCATTTCCTGCTGCTCTATTACATTGACTACTTAACCTTAGATCCTTAGAAATAATAACTCCTAAATCCCTTTCCTCAGATGTTGAGGTTAGGACTGTATAAAATATTCTATATTCAGCCCTTGGGTTTTTACTTCCCAGGTGCATTATCTTGCACTTATCCACATTAAAACTCAATTGCCACAGCTCCGACCATTTTTTTAGTTTACCTAAATCATTTGTCATTTGGCTGATCCCTCCAGGAACGTCAACCCTGTTGCAAATCTTTGTGTCATTTACTAGTTTTACTGAAACTCTGAGCGCTGTGCGGAGCAGCAGTCAGTTACTGTAACAACTTTGCCTGACACATTGTGCTGAGAGTGAGATACTGTAACAAGCAGCCGATCTCAGCCCTCTGGGGAGCCACCACTACAATAGTAATTGTATCCGCTGGTTTTCGGATGAATGAAATTCGTTTTCATACTATAGAACTGAAAACGAATTTCTTTAGGAACTAAATAAATTGCGTTTTAGGATGAATCCATTAGTTCAAAACGAAATTTTGTGCTGTGCACGTGTCTAATGTCAGCCCCCTCTAGCTTTGAATCGCGATTTTGCGCAACTTTGCACCTCGAATCGCGATCCGGCAGCGAAACAGTTAATGCTTTACACCACTGAAAAGGGGAGACTTTCCCCTTTCCAGCGTGTAACTTGTATCGCTGTACCTTAAACAGTTGGGGAGATAGAAGGCTCCAAACGAGCCCGCCTCCCCTTCTTGATTTCTCACCACCGGCGCCGGCTGATAACGTCATCACGCAGCGTGATGACGTCACCGGATCGGCCGGCCCCCAGGAAAGGCCAAGGCAAGCGTCAAGCTTGCCATAGACGTCGTGGGAACCGGCGAGGATGGTGAGTATCGGCAGGAGGGAGGTTAGAAGCCCGCTGACGTGCTATGTACGTCCGCGGGTCTAAGGGAGACCCGTGGGCAGGACGTACATAGTACGTCAGCGGTCGGGAAGGGGTTAAATAAAATGTTCCTTTATTATGTTAATTATATCAATTTTGTAAATAGGCCTGGAACCTAACTCCATCCCTTCCCATTCACTTACAGTATATACTGGGTTTAAATTGACAACAATCATAGAAAATGTTGCTATTCTGAATCACTGCAAATTGGACCGTTGTAAACTGAGGGCCATACTAACTTGCATCATAAGTCATCTTTCCCCTCCCTTTGAGTCCCCACATAGTGCTGGAGACAGGGACTCTGGAAGGGAGTAGGAGAGCTATTTATTTTACCATTTGGAATTTTAGGCTCATACTTGCAGATGTATTCATTGTTTCTATGGAATATTAAGATGATACTAAAAATAGTGTGTAAAGCTCCATCCATTGAAAACAAGGCGCATGTGGGGGAAAAGGCTGCTAAAGCAGAGTTTATTATTAGGCCGAAAAAAACTGTGCGTCCATCGAGTTCAGCCTATCACACAACACCTACTGCTGGTGATCCAAAAGAAGGCAAAAAACCCAGCATGAAGCGCTCGCCAATATGCGACATGCTGGGAAAAAATTCCTTCTTGACCCCAGATGGCGGTCAGATTTCTCCTTGGATCGGTGTTGTTGTGATTTGATGTTGTGGCTGTTGTTATCGCCTCAGCTCTTTGCTTGATGTCTCACAGGGTATGTTCAGCAATCCAGTCAAAGCTTTGAAACAAGTCTTGAACTTCCTGCGGGAGGCTTCCTTCTGTTGGAGGTGTTAATCTGGTGTTCTGTGAAGCCCGCAGAGGGAAATTGCTGACGTCCTCTGGACTGGTGATCTTTGGCAGAAATGGTGGTTTTGCCGTTTTATCAAGCATTTTTTTCCAGTTGATTTTCTATTGAAATATAATAGAAAGGTTAAGGGTTAATGAGTGAGACAAGTATGTGTCTTTCTAGAGGAACTGAAGCAGTGGCCACTGGACGGACGACTTATTGGAGAATAACGTGGCAACGTTTCGATCAGAGAACCCTAATCACGCTGCCCTCCTCTGAACGAAACAACACTACTTTCTGTTGCACAAACATCATGGACTTACTTTGAAGAAGCGATGGACTTTAAGTTCCTCTGCGTCCTTCTCGCCGGCTCCGAGGCGCGCTTTGGGATTCTTTTCTAAGAGCTAAAAATAGATGATTTTTACAATATGAATAAACGGACGAATTTTTGGGAAACACATAAAAAAAGTTATGAACATCCAGAAAGTCTAATATCTATGAAGTAAAAGCCGCGATTCAGAACTTACGAGGCGTAACAGCGCTGTCCCTTTCTTGGAGATGCGGGACGGGAATTCCACTGGAGTGTTCAGGATTTTATGTGTCATCTCCGTGATGGAATTTCCCGGAATATACGGCGTCTGAAAGACAAACACACAAAAACACTAATTATTAGATATCGACGCAGTATGAAGAAGGCGGAAAACTAATATTTCTACAGAAACGTAGTATGAGGTGGCTCTTACCCTTCCTACCAGCATGGCGTAAAGCAGCGCACCGACGCTCCACCAGTCCACCGCTCTGGTGTACGAGATGTCTGATAATATTTCAGGTGCTATATACGGCAGTGACCCGCACATGCTGGTGGTGTGATCTCCAAATCCCATTCCTGAGGATAAAACATAGAATCCATTTAAATAGGAGGTCGCTGTAATCTGCTCCAAACACCTTCATACGTTCCATAGTCCTCTCTTTATTCCATGTTTTACTGACTTCGCTCGGTGACATTGTTACACATTTCCCTTTAAGCACAGTGTAGCCGTGTGTTACTGTGTTCCTTCTCTCTGTCGCTGCGTGTTCTGTCTTCCTGTGTCTAATACTTTGTCTTATAACCAGATACACATTTTCTGTGATGACTTTTGGATTGTTTATGCGCTATGTGAGCTCATGATTTGGGATTTCGATGCCGTTGAAGCAGTAATAATTAACATTGTATCCACCTCGTCCACAGCTAATGTTTTCCTTTTGGGTTTAGTTATTCTAAGGCCAATCCTTTGATTTTTCATGGATTTTGTCTCAGACACAAAATACCCCAATGTGCTTCTATGTAACATCACAGACTCTTTGGAATAAAGTTTGGGTTTAAAGGATTTTACGAATTAAGTGACCTCATGGAATTAACCCCGATGTTGCCGCTTTCAGACTCAGCCCCTCAGACCTTCATTCATTTATAAGAGTTAATTAGATTTAAATCAATAGTTACCTGTTTTGCACAGACCAAAATCTGTTATTTTGGCAAAACCTTCCAGATCAATCACAATATTTTCTGCCTTCAGGTCTCTATATTAAAACATAAAGAAATGGGTTTTATCAGTTAATTTGTATCACTAGTGAATACAGGGGAAGGAACTTTAATGAGGTTTTTTTGTGTAGAGCTTTAAAAGGTTTTCACACTTTCTTTCACTCAACCATCACAAAATCAAAGCACAAAACACAGTTTGCGGGTCCTAAGCTGGACCGCAGCACCTGTTGCATGTGGTGTCATCTTACCTGTGCACGATGTTAAGCTGGTGCAGACATTCCACTCCCAGGGTGATACACGCAGCGTAAAACCTGCCACAAACAAAAGCAATAAGATGGTCACATGATTTTACTGAAAATGCATTTTTACGTCGAATCGTTCATGCTCGGATTGGGTTTCATGGAATATGAAGTCTACATAAAATCCCACCCTTACTTTCCGGAGCTCAACACGGCCTCGCAATTCCAATACTTCTGGTACTTACATGGCTCTGGATTTAGGGAGTCCTCCCACGGTGCTCTGAAGTTGAGTCTCCAGGTCCCCGCCAGCCACATATTCCATAACGAAGACGGCATTAGTTTCCGTTTGGAATGACGCAAAGAGGTTGACGAGGAACGGATGTTGTCTGCTACTAATTGTCTGGAAGACTTCTTTCTCACCCATGAGACTGGAAAACAGAAAAGATTAAGGAGTGAAACGAGTGTTTATGCAGGAAACGTCTACACGTAGAATACATAGAAACTCGTTAGGAGTATCCGAAGCTTCGTATTTCTCATCACTTTTATTAGGAATCATGAAACTCTCTATAACTGCTGTAGAATCGCTGGAAAAGAGTCGTTTCCGTCAACTTATTTAGGATTTTTCTGCTTGCTGCTGATCAGATTCTGCTGCTCAGTAAAACCTTCCGATGGCTTCAGAATAAGATGATGTCAGTATCCCGCCTTGGCTTCCTTTACAGCCGTGACTTAGATAAGGTGATAGAGAGCAATGACAGTGTCAGAGTGCGGCCCTGACCTCAGGCAGTGCTGATTGTAGATAGAATGTAATGTAGTCATAAGGGACATACGATACCTGGTGGTTTTGCATCCATCACTCAATGGAAATGGTCTATGCTTCCATTTTAGGAGGAAATCATAGTTTAAGGTCACTCGACTGTCATAGATGGCAAATAGACCTATCAATACATATATATATATATGTAAGCCCTTACTTACCGATGGATTGTCATGCTCCTAATCAGCTGTAGCTTGTTCTGGGTTTTCAAGGCCACCAATTGTTTGGAATTTGAGTATTCGGCCAAAAACACCTGAAAGAACACAAACAGGTTTTATGTTAGTAGGACGTTTCGTTAAGTACAGGAGCAAACAATAGGATTCAACAGACAGATATCCAGCACACACAGAGTTAACTAATAGTCATGTTTCTCCACAGTAACTTCCAGATAAAGACCAAGCGTGTCCGGACGTCCAGTGTCTTGTACGGATCGTTTCCGTATAGCCGTGGCCTTGGTCGTAATTCTCTGGAACAACCGAACACCTGAAGCTGAGGGTCTTTTTTGTCATTGTTGTGTTTGAATATTCTGACACTTTGTTATCTCTTATGATATTCCTTTGTTTTTGGCTCCAATACATTGTTCAGGTTCTGCTCCCCAGCCCTGAATGACGCTTATATAGAGCTTTAAAGTGGCTTTTCTACCAGCATTACCTTTCCAAAAGATCCATTTCCCAGCACAGCGCAGCAGCGGAAATCCTCCAGACTGATGTTAACCTGTGGCTGAGCCCTGTGAAGGAGGAGACGAGGGGTTAAACATTTCCTATTCAATAAAACTAAACCTTGAAACACAAAATGCTTCTATATCGCTGTGTGAGGTCTCATACCCCCCGGCCTCAGGGTCTTCGTGGACGATGTTCTCCACGCTGGATTCGGGGATTTCTGGCTCCGTTGTGATGACAGGCGCCGCTGCTGTTTCCTATGGGGAAGAAATCATGAAATAATCAATAAAGCAATTAAAAAATATACTTTTTCAAATGTAACATTTAACTAAAGCAAAGCCTTTCCCAAGAAATGTCCCCAAATGCCATGAGCAGTAAATGCAGATATCCGAGCCCTGGGGTAACTATGGGCTTTACAGAAGAGCTTTAAGGCTAATGTCAGACGAACGCAGACTGAGTGCATTCTGCGTGAGTGCATAACGGACGGACGTACTGACAGAAGATACTGTAGACACCACACGGTCTGTTTTTTATGACGGATGTAAAATAAGGGAAATATGGGAAGCCAGACCAAAAAAACTTCTAGAGCGTTAACGTGATGGACATCGCAAATGCGCTGTGTCTGATGTCGCATCATCATGCACACAGGCCGCTATGCGGACCCAGCGCACTCTGGACGTTCATGTTGCGCTTTTATGTCGAGGCGTAAATGGTGTCCGTTGCCACCTGCGTGGTGCGTGCGCACTTCGGTGCGCACGTACTTCGTGTGTTGGTCTCTATTGATCACAAATCAATGCTACGACGGACGTTAAACTGTGTGGCGACACGGACGTGATGACTGCGTTCGTCTGACGCTAGCCTGAGAGTTTTATTGATTAAATCCAGCTTGAATTTAGATTTTATGTGAAGTTTACAAAGTCTCGTGCCCCGCACAACCACTTTTACAGGACCCCCAATATATTATAAAACCCCTATTACCCCCACTAAAGCATTGTATAGGTATGTAGAATGGGTAATAAGGAACACAGCATAATGATGTGATTTATTCCAGGCCTCCACGTGCCCTGACGGAATATTCCCAGAAAAAGTTATGGTTCCTGCCTAAACAAAAAAGGTGATAAGAGCAGTGGAAGCTGAGCTTTTAAAATGAAGAGCTTTTACAAGAAGCTGATATAAAAAGATAATCTGCATGTTTTGTAACTTACCTGGGGAAGTTCTACAGGGATCTGGATATCTGGCGTCAGTTCAGACAGATGAGCAGGTGAAGAAGCCTCATTTGGAGCAGAGGCTTCCTCAGGCTCAGGCTGTGGAGAAGTCTCTGTATAGGTGACAATCTCAAAGACGTCTTCCAGGATCTTTTCCAAAATGGTCTCAATGTCCTTCTCTGGAGATGCTTCCACTTCTACTCCTGGAGCTTCTTCCGAAGCTGGAGAAGACACATCAGAGACCACTGTGATGGCATCTATCTCCGGGGCTTCTTCCGGTGCTGGAGCCGACACAGATGTTTCACAGGTCTCCTTCTGTGCCTGAAGTATCAGCGTCTGCAGGACCTGGATTTTATTCACGCAGTCCTGATGCATTCGCTGAGCGGCTTTACGGTGTTTCTTTTTCTGCCAACAATAAGGAGCACGATTATAGTTTAAGCTCAACTAAAGCCGAGCAGTGAGCTCAATCTATAAGCAAAGAAAGACTCTATAATCCTTTTACAACATAATAACTTATATAAATATAAGAAAAGCCACCAGCAGCGAGTCCACATTCTGATTCACACAACTCGATAAAGAATAGGAAAGAGGAGGCAATGTTGTGAATGCTTTTCCACTTACTTTAGAAGGAGCCTTGGAATAGGCCAGAATCAGGTTCTCTGCACCTTTCCTGACTTGCATTTCGATGTCGAGCTGTTTCTGCAAGTTCTCCAATGTGTCAGCATTGGGTTTAGGTGCCTCAGGGATCACTGGATGTTCTGGATATTGAGAAGAAGAATAAATCAAAATCACAACAACGACAATGAGCGTGCAATGTGAAGCGCCGTAACGAGCTATGTCCATGCATATGTTTTGGTGCGAGAAGCTGCCCCGTCCCTCTTTCTCTGCATTCTGATCTATATAAACACAGGTTTAGGGGACATTCTGCGTTTATTAAGCTCCCCTGCTTTACAACATGAAAACATATAATAGAAGAAGATAATGGAATCATGTGTAAGCAATGGGCGATGCTGTATGGCTCCATATTATGATGTATCTCATTAACAATTATTATTATCATTATTATTATTATGTCTGAGCATTTAATCACTATATCTATAGGAATACGTTTAAGTTTAGGGATAGAATTTAGGTTTTGAATTAGAATTTGTCTAAAGTAAAGACAAATAAGTCAATGGGGCCTGATGGGATCCACCCTAAGTTATTAAAAGAGCTCAGTGGTGTAATAGCAAAACCAGATTTATTTAACAAATCCTTGTTCACGGGAATCGTCCCAGAAGACTGGAAATTAGCAAATGTTGTGCCGATTTACAAGAAGAGTAGTAGGGAGGAATCGGGGAACTATAGGCCAGTTAGTCTTACGTCAGTAGTGGGGAAATTAATGGAAACCATGTTAAAGGAAAGGATTGTTGAACATCTAAAAACACATTGATTACAGGATCAGAAACAACATGGGTTTACCTCAGGGAGATCATGCCAAACTAATCTTATTGATTTTTTTGATTGGGTAACAAAAATAATAGACACAGGTGGTGCAGTAGACGTTGCTTATTTAGATTTCAGTAAGGTTTTTGATACTGTTCCGCATAGAAGGCTTATCAATAATTTGCAATCTTTGAGCTTGGATTCCAATATTGTTGAATGCATTAGGCAGTGGCTGAGTGACAGGCAACAGAGGGTTGTGGTAAATGGAGTTTATTCGGCGCAAGGTCTTGTTACCAGTGGGGTACCTCAGGGGTCAGTACTTGGACCCATTCTCTTTAATATTTTTATTAGTGATATTGCAGAAGGTATTAATGGAAAAGTATGTCTTTTTGCTGATGACACAAATATTTGCAACAGGGTTGACGTTCCTGGAGGGATCAGCCAAATGACAAATGATTTAGGTAAACTAAAAAAATGGTCGGAGCTGTGGCAATTGAGTTTTAATGTGGATAAGTGCAAGATAATGCACCTGGGGCGTAAAAACCCAAGGGCTGAATATAGAATATTTGATACAGTCCTAACCTCAACATCTGAGGGTTGGGATTTAGGGGTTATTAATGCAGAGGATCTAAGGGTAAGTAGTCAATGTAATAGAGCAGCAGGAAATGCTAGCAGAATGCTTGGTTGTGTAGGGAGAGGTAGTAGCAGTAGGAAAAGGGAAGTGCTCATGCCACTGTACAGAGCACTGGTGAGACCTCACTTGGTGTACTGTGTACAGTACTGGAGACCGTATCTCCAGAAGGATATAGACATCTTAGAGAGAGTTCAGAGAAGGGCTACTAAAATGGTGTACGGCTTGAAGGAGAAAAGTTACCAGGAAAGGCTTAATGATCTTAACATGTACAGCTTGGAAAAAAGACGAGACAGAGGAGATATGATAGAAACATTTAAATACGTAAAGGGAATCCACAAGGTAGAGGAAGGGAGTATACTTAAAAGGAAACAAAGTAGCAAAACAAGAGGACATAGTCTTAGATTAGAGGGGCAAAGGTTTAAAAGTAACATCAGGAAGCATTATTTTACTGAGAGGGTGGTGGATACATGAAACAGCCTTCCAGTTGAAGTGGTAGAGGCCAAAACAGTAATTGAATTTAAGCAGGCATGGGATAGGCATAAGGCTATCCTAAACAAAAGATAAATCCAGGTAAAGTATCCATGTAATTGGGCAGACTAGATGGGCCGAAAGGTTCTTATCTGCCGACATTTTCTATGTTTCTATGTTTCTATATTAGGATTAGAAACCAGAATCCTAACATCCTAAACCCATGCTCCACTCAAATGTTACCCCATATCTGTGATTTTTCTTTGGACGTTACTGGGTTGAATATTCTATAGGAGTTCTAAGCCCAAATAATTACGAAGAAAAGAAAGTGAACGTACCTGTGCGTCCCTGTACTCCGCGCGGATAATCACCGGGGTCATCCTAAATGAACACAAAGACAATCAGAAAAGCACATAAGCTCATTCACACAAATCATTTCCATCCAATCCCTTTCCTGACACCAGGGCCGGGGACGTTTCCCTCTTTGTACAACTATTTCCTCTGTGTTTGTTCTAAAGCAGCAGCATTAGCAGCATTAGAAGCATTATTTTACTGAGAGGGTGGTGGATACATGGAACAGCCTTCCAGTTGAAGTGGTAGAGGCCAAAACAGTGATTGAATTTAAGCAGGCATGGGATAGGCATAAGGCTATCCTAAACAAAAGATAAATCCAGGTAAAGTATCCATGTAATTGGGCAGACTAGATGGGCCGAAAGGTTCTTATCTGCCGACACTTTCTATGTTTCTATGTTTCTAACACCAGCTGTGAGCCGGATCTGGTAGAGCGTCCCTACCGAAACTAGCGACTGGATCTACTCCTGCTAGAGGCAAGTGACTAAAGGGTTAACCATAAACTGTCACTCATTTGTTGTACTGCTGACACGCTTTCAAAATAAAAATTATTTTAAAAAAAAATTAACACCAAAAAAATATATAAATTTTCAGAATGCTGCTAGGGAAATCCCCTGCCGTCCGTCCTTAAAGAAAAAGCACAACACCTAGGAAGAGTAAGGAGACTACTCTTACACTCCCCTAACTGGCAGGGACATGGTGCCAAAAATAATCGCAGAATTAGGTAAAACCCACAGACCACAGTCTTTATTGAAGGAGAAAAAAAAAATATACAGAAATTATCAAAAGACAACCACATACAAAATCTTAAAGGAAGGGTACATCTAGGTCAGAAATGAACCTTTAAATAGGACACTGCCATGGTGGCCTGATAGTACCTCTTAACACAGGGTGAAAATTTACAGAACCACAATACACCATTATACCAGGCCACGCACATAGAAGCCCATATGTACACAACATAAATAATGAATGAAGGAAGGCACAGATAGGACAGAAATTACTGTAACAGACCAATTTACTAAGCAGACTGAATCATAATAATGTATAAATGAAGCACAGCACCAATGTATCCAGGGACACAGCAATGTGAGTCCTATAAAGGGCCAGTGTAAAATGCTAGTACATAAATGAAAAACAGCACCAATGCATCCAGGGCCACAGCAGTGTGGGTCCTATACAGGGCCAGTACAGTATAAATTGGTAGTATATAAATGAAAAACAGCACCAATGCAACCAGGGCCACAGCATCTTTTTAAAAAGATATTAGTTTTACATTGAATCCAGGGACGTCTTTAACATTGACTGGGCCCTGGGTAAACATTGTTTTGGACCCCTATTCAATTCTGATCCACACCTCAACACCCCTTAAAACATAACCCCCCCAAATATTAAAAAATGTGGTGTTTTTACGATTTTAAATGGTTATGTTTGGCATCATTATAATTGCCAGACTCTGACCTGACCAATTACACCTCAGTTGACTTTTTAGTGTGTATAGAAAGGAGATACGGGGGTCCAAACGAACAGTTATTGCGGCTTGTGCTTTAGATCAGTGGTTCTCAACCTTTTTTCACCCGAGTTCCCCCTGGCAGACCATTTCAATAAATTGTACCCCTTCTATTAAAAAAATCTTTCAAATTTAATATAATTTACTTTTTATGTTTCTTTCCCCTCCATTTGTCTCACAACCATCTCTCCTTTTTCTCTGCCTTATCTACCCTGGTCTCACATCTTCTACCCAGCTTTTCCTCTTTTCCCCATCCCCTCCCCTGCTTCTCCTCATCTTCTCTCCTGCTTCTCCCCATATTTTCCCCCTGCTTCTCCTTCCCTTCTCCCCATCTTCTCCCCCTGCTTCTCCTCCTCTTCCTATTCTCCCATGCATCTCCTCCTCCTTCTCCCCTGCTTCCCCTCCTCCTTCTCATCTTCTCACCTGCTTCTCATCATCTCCTCTGCTTCTCATCTTCCCCCTGCTTCTCATCTTCTCCCCGCTTCTCCTCATCTTCTCCACTGCTTCTCCTCATCTTCTCCACTGCTTCTCCTCATCTTCTCCCCTGCTTCTCCCCATATTCTTCCCTGCTTCTCCTCATCTTCTCCCCTGCTTCACCCTGTCTCACTAGCTTTCCCACATCTCCACCCCAGCTTCTTGTCTCTTCCATAGCTTCTCATTATCTCCTTCCAGCAGCCCCACATCTCCACCCCAGCTTTTCCATATCTCCTCCCCATCATCTCCCTATCTCCACTCCATCTTCTCCTTATCTCCAACCCTGCACCTCCCCATCTCCTGCCCAGCACCTCTTTATCTGCTCCCCAGCATTATCTTTTCCCATCTAATCACACTTATTAGATATATTTACCGTCGTTACTCACGTCATTTCCCACGCTGCCAGCAAGCTCAGTGTTTTATACAGAATTATCATATTCATAAAACAAAATGCCCCAAATACAAGCAAAAAAAATTGCCTTTTTTCAGTTTTAGTTGAACACTGCATTTTTCAGAGAACATATGCAATTAAAAGGTTCCCCGTGAAATTTAAAAGCACAAGGTCCGAATCATAAAATGTGGAAAAATAATTTTACAGACTGCAAATGACTGACATCTGAATAGAATGTATTGTAATGTAATATGTACATTTTTTTTGCAATAGCACTGACTTACCTAAACATGCTGTCACACACATGGATTTGTGACTGTGTGGTGGGATATGTGGAGCACTGTGATACATTTATACACACTGCACATTGCTGTGAGCTTTATTGCTGTGGAGCTCTGTGACACAGCAATGTGCGGTGTGTGTATGAATGTATCACAGAGCTCCACAGCAAAAAAAACACTCATATACACCGTATATTACTGTGAGTTTTATTGCTGTGCAACTTTGTTATAGGCTCATACTCACCGCAAATTACTGTATCACAGAGCTGCACAGCAATAAAATTCACAGTAACGTGCCTGTGTATCAAGCGACACAGTAACATACGTATCAGAGCTCCACAGCAACATGCAGATCACAGAGCCCCACAGCAACGTGCGTATCACAGTACCCCACAGCACCTTGCATGTCAGAGCCCCACAGTAGTGTGTTTGTATAACATAGCTCCACAGTAGTGTTTGTGTATCACAGAGCTCCACAGTAGTGTGTTTGTATAACATAGCTCCACAGTAGTGTTTGTCTATCACAGAGCTCCACAGTAGTGTGTTTGTATAACATAGCTCCACAGTAGTGTTTGTGTATCACAGAGCTCCACAGTAGTGTGTTTGTATAACATAGCTCCACAATAGTGTTTGTGTATCACAGAGCCCCACAGTAGTGTGTTTGTATCACAGAGCTCCACAGTAATGTTTGTGTATCACAGAGCCCCACAATAGTGTGTTTGTATCACATAGCTCCACAGTAGAGTGTTTGTATCACAGAGCCCCACAGTAGTGTGTTTGTATCACAGAGCTCCACAGTAGTGTGTGTGTATCACAGAGCCCCACAGTAGAGTGTGTGTGTGACTGACCAGGTTCTCCAGCGGTGGCTGCTCGGGGGCCCCTTTCCTCGGGCTCACTGGGAGGCAGCGTGACGCTGGGGGGGTCCAGGCTCTGTGCGGGGGGTCTGGATTGCCGCCCGGTGGGTGAGGAACTCTGCCCGCCAGTGCTGGTAGAACTTCTGTGGAGCCTGGCTGGGACAGAGTCGTGCTGCAGCGAGTCATCTGCTAAAAAGCAGTGTTTACCTCTCTGAGAATGCAAAGCTTCCCGTGCCAGGCGTTCGGCTCCCCCTCCCCATGATGTCACTGTCGGGTGGGGACAGGAGGCGGCATCTTTCATCGACTCCTGCATGTGCGTGGCGGGCGGGAAAAAAAATTGGAATGGCAGTAGGGTTGCCACCTTTTCTTCAAGCCTAACCCGAACACTCTAGTGTTGGATTCGGGCGGTAATTTTTTTTGTGGCGTATACATTATGCATGGCACACTGGTATTATGCCTGGCACACTGGTATTATGGCTGGCACTCACAGACTGGTATTATAGCAGTCACACTGGTATTATGCATGGCACATTGGTATTATGGCTGGCAGACTGGTATTATGGCTGGCACTGGCAGAGTGGTATAGCTGGCACACTGGTATTATGGCTGGCAGAGTGGTATTATGACTGGCACACTGGTATTATGGCTTGTACTGGCAGACCAGTATTATGGCTGGCACACTGGTATTATGGCTTGTACTGGCACACTGGTATTATGGCTGGCACTCACAGACTGGTATTATAGCAGTCACACTGGTATTATGCATAGCACATTGGTATTATGGCTGGCAGACTGGTATTATGGCTGGCACTGGCAGAGTGGTATAGCTGGCACACTGGTATTATGGCTGGCAGAGTGGTATTATGACTGGCACACTGGTATTATGGCTTGTACTGGCAGACTGGTATTATGGCTGGCACTCACAGACTGGTATTATAGCAGTCACACTGGTATTATGCATGGCACATTGGTATTATGGCTGGCAGACTGGTATTAGGCTGGCACTGGCAGAGTGGTATAGCTGGCACACTGGTATTATGGCTGGCACACTGGTATTATGGCTTGTACTGGCAGACCAGTATTATGGCTGGCACACTGGTATTATGGCTTGTACTGGCAGACTGGTATTATGGCTGGCACATTGGTATTATGGCTGGCAGACTGGTATTATGGTTGACACTGGCAGACTGGTATTATGGCTTGTACTGGCAGACTGGTATTATGACTGGCAGACTTGTATTATGGCTGGCACTGTCAGAGTGGTATTATGGCTTGTACTGGCAGACTGGTATGACTGGCAGACTGGTATGGCTGGCACTGGCAGACTGGTATTATGGTTTGCACTGGTATTATGGCTGGCACTGGCAGACTGGTATTATGGTTGGCACTGGCAGACTGGTATTATGGCTGGCACTGGCAGAGGTATGATGGTTGGCACTGGCAGACTGGTATTATGGCTGGCACTGGCAGACTGGTCGAGAGCTGTTTCAAGCAGCCTTCGGTAAAAATCGGAAATCCACCTCCACAGGCTCCTGCACATCAGCGCCTCCCAATCTCACGCCCCCCTGCACGGTGTCATAAGTCAAACACTGCCTCTGTCCACAGACCCGCACCCTGTACAGAAAGCATGCCCAAAAACCTCCTCCTGCACTGCCCTCTGTGTTGCAGGAGCTGGCTGGATGGTACACACAGAGAGCAGTTCAGGAGGACGTTTTTGGGTGTGCTTTCTGTACAGGGGGTGGGTCTGTGGACGGAGGCAGTATCTGGCTTCTGATACTGTGCAGGGGGCTGGACAGGGGCGTGAGTTTGGGAGGCGCTGATGTACAGGAGCCTGGGGAGGTGGAGTTTTTTTCTTCTTGGACACATTGGAACCCATGGCAGACCTCTCCGTTCCGAACGGAACAGAGGGGTCCGCCATTCCGATTTTTTTACGCGTAACCCTAGGGATCCTCTTGCGTACCCCTGGGGGTATGCATACCACAGGTTGGGAACCGCTGCCCTACAGGATCACAGCAGTTCTTAACCCATTCAAGACTTAGCTTTGTTGAAAATGGTGGAAATTTAGTTCTCAATGAATGGTCATATATTGCTTAAGCCTGTCAACAGCATCAATGTATTCCACCCCTGGCAAGTCCTATTCTGCTCCTATCATGCCAACCTACTGACTGCTGTTATAAGATAAATGCATTTGCTGAAGACCAAGTCCTTTCTGGAGCTTCCTGCAGTTCATGGTTAAATAGAACCTTTTGGTGGAGCACCTGAGACAGGTTGAGTGCTATCCTCCTTGTGTATTCTGTATGAAAAAGGCTGACACCCCTCGGGCAAGTAAGGTGACGTCCTATCAATGCCAGCGACCATTTTTGTTATGGTCGCTGGCAAACTACAGGCGGCACGGGTGCGGGATTGTGAAAAGGCACAGTACACCCCTAGTAGAAACATGGTGTTAAAAAAGATGATGAGGTAAGGGGGTTAGCATAATCAGTGGTGAGACTTGATTAGGATAGGGGAATTATGGATTTGGGATGACAGGAAGACTGAAACAGTAGGAGTGAGGGGAGATACTAGTAAATAGAGGAATATGAAAGAATACTGAAAAAATCAGGGATCGTAAATTAGATTCAGGAGTTGGCAACCTTAGCAACCCTAATGTTTCAGAACTACATATCCCATGATACCAACTCAACTCATAGGCTGTCTTAGAAGCATGAGAACTATAATTTCAAAACATCTGGGGCTACATTACACACTTGGTGCTAATGTTAGCGCTCACCTGAGTGAGCGTTAATGTTAGCCCAGGTAGCCACTGCACATTACAGTCCAAACGCTAACGGGTTAAGTAACCCGTTAGCGTTTAGTACCTTGCGCTTTTCAGCGTGAGGTTACTGTACTTTGCGCCCCTATACTTAACATGGGGAGCGCAATGTGTTAATCAGCGTTAGGATTACAAAGTTCTAACGCTGATTTGTCATGCCTCAGCAGCGGTTGCGGTCCCGGCGTCCCTCCCCGCGGCTCCAGGGTCGGCGTCTCCCCCGCATCTTGTTCCTGCGCTGTATGCGCGCGCGCCGCCGGCGGCTCCGGATTTAGCCCCTCCGGCGGCGCGACGTCATCACACCTCCATGTGACCCGTTTTTGCCCAATCGGCAGGCAGGGCGCGAGATTTAAACCTGCTCTAGCCATTCCTCGATGCCCTTTCGTGGTTCTGCTTGTCTGACCCTTAAGTGCTTGCATTATCTCTCTTTGACGGATATTCTGTGCATGACCTGGCTTTCTATTTTTGACTTGTGTACCTCCATACCCCTTGACCCAGCTATTGTTACTCGACTCTGCTTTTTGCCTGTCCCTTACTTTGGTTTATTTATACCACTCCTTACATACCTATCTGAAACACCAGCCACTCTAAGGACTGGTTCCTGTCCTCCTCGTGAGTCCCTTATAGGTTCACCTCTAGTATTTGCGGAACCCAGATATTGCAAGGACTGGTATCGCATCTAGGACTTTGGTCACCTATTGCTTTAGTGGTACTGTTGTAGTACACCTTTCACTTTACGTGTGTTGGCCTGACATCAGATTCACCCCTCGCTAATTGCATAACCCAGCCAACTCAAGGACTGGTATCACAATTAGCATTCGGGTCTTCTGTTATTTTATAGGGTTGACCGCTTTTATACCCTCGGGTACGTGACTGTGCCTGACATGATTAACGTCTGGCTGCGGTTAACAAAATGTAAACCACAGCCTGGACCCGGTGCTAACGGATTCTGCTGGTGCAGAATCCGTTAGCACCAGCTAGAAACCCCCCAAAAAAAGTCAGATACTCACCTCCTGTCCCGCGGCGATGACCGCAGCTCCGTCCGCCTCCTCTATCTGGCGGGAGCAGGGAGAGACTGGGAGAAAAAGTCCCTAGCGGATCCCTACACTGAGCTGCCGGATCTCGTGGCGCGAGATCCGGCAGGTCATGTGACCGGCAGGGGGACATTCAATGGAGTCCTATGGACTCCATCGAGGGGATGCTCTTGGTGGCGCTTAGCGCTGCCTTATCATGGTCCTGGCAGAGGGGAATATGGTATGAGCCCGATATGCGGTGATAAACAAGCTGAGCCACGTAACTGAAGTAAAAAGGGGTTTTATTGTAAGAGTACAGCAATATGGACAGGGCAGGAATGGAGATGACTGAGGAGGCAATACAGGAAGGAACCAGACACAGGGAGACACTGAGAGAAAACACAGCAGGAGACTTACATACAACACGAGACAGGACACAGAGGGCACTGGAGGTTTGGAAGCAGAGGGCACGGGATGCTTGGCAGCAGCGGGTACTGGATGCTTGGCAACAGCAGGCACGGGAGGCTTGGCAGCAGCAGGCAGAATACGTAGTCATAACGTCCTGCAATAGGTTGTGGCAGGCAGTGTCAAGACCCCTACTTAGTGTCCCCAATAATCTAGGAAAAGGTTGCCGTCGCAAGAAACGGTGACAGCACAGGTCTTGCATTTAAAGTGCTGCGCGGCTGGACTTTCCTTGCTGGGTTCTCCAACAGCATCAGCAGGTGTGCGGTGTCCGGCCAGCAAAAGTAGTTAATGTCCAAAGCAAGAATTCGGTACACTGGGAATAAATACAACGGCAGAGGATGGGAGCAGGTCTAGGAGAAAGGCTACCAGGAAGTAAGTGGGACAATGCAGCACTGAATCATGGGTGCTCCTCCCTTATGAAGGGAACCACAGGCCTCTAATTGGCAGCACCTGAAGTTAACACAGCCTGAGGGAAAGTAGAAGGTGGCGTAGCAAGAAGGATGCTGCACAGGTCCAGTCAGGAGGGTGCAGTACCAACTTTGTCCTTCTTGCCACGGGGCGACGGCGTGAACCATGACAGATGCCCACCTCTAAGGACGCACTCCGTGCAGACAAAGCCTGTTCAAATGTTTGCAGGCGTCCAATTGTTCCATTGGAAGCAAGCTCACAGTCCAGTGGCTAGGGGGCAGCATCTGTGATAACCGTGCCAGCAAATAAAGTTCGCTGTCCAGGCAGTTCTGGACCTTTTTGGCATGTGGATATACAAGTTTCAGGGCAACCATAAGCCACGCAGGCCTCATCATTGGTCTCATCAGGAGAAGAGCAACTGGGGAAAAAATAAAGTCCACATCAGCCACGCTAGAGATCTTGGGGTAATAGTGTCTCTTAGGGAAGCGGCTGCATTGACATATGGCACAGCACTTGTTGTCCCAAGGTAAGCCCTTCCTTGGCCAGGAGGTCCTTGGCTGCGCCCTGCTGTTTGTAGCGAGGGTTCATCATCGGAGTCGGTGTCCCATTCAGCTTCTGTGGGTGTCTCAGATATAAGGGACACTTCCTCTGGAGATTGAGGATGGGGTTACTGGAGGTAGTAGCTGGCTCTGGTGTTGGCATATAAACAGAGACCAGAGCGTCCTGTAGCTTCGATTGCAGTGATGCATTATTGCGTTGAAGGTCCTGTAAGTTTTGGGTGAGGGTACCGACCTGGGTAGCGAGGGCAGTGACGGTGGCAATGATCGCTAGGTCTTTCATGGTCAGGGCAGCAGTATCCAGAGGCTGGCACTGTAGTGGTAGCAGTGGGTAAAGGGGAACAGGTCTCAGCAGTATTCTCCACAATAATTCAGCAGCAACAATCCTGGCTTGTGGCACCTCAGCAGCTGGCATCTCCACGTGGAACGAAGTCTCAGCAGCGGGTGTTTCAGGAAGTTCAGGCTCAACCACCTGGTTATCCTCAACTCCAGCAGGACCAGGATCAGCTTCCAGAGCTCTGGGTTCAGATGCCACTGCACACATACAGACTGGAGCCAAAGAGGAGACAGATTCTTGAGACTGCTGCCTGAGAGTTGTGGGAGTGGTAGTCATCTTACTCGCTGTCAGGAGGAACATGATATCCATGGGCACAGCATGATCAGACTCCAGCTCCATGGGCATGGTAGGGTCATGGTCCTTGGGCTGAGTTGGTTCAGTCTCCATGGGTATAGCAGGAATAGTGTACACTTCAGAACCACCCTTAGGAGTCTCCTTTGTGGTTTTAGCAAGCAAAGTTTTTACACATGTAGCGCTCACTCCCGGAGGAGCCGCTGAAAATGAACCACGGGTCAGTCTCCCTGCACTAGGGAATAAATATACTCCAGCACCGTTGTGGATTTTATAAATTATATTGTTTACTAAAGTAAAAGGCATATAATGAGACACGGTGTTCGTAGATATATTTACAGTATTTCGTATCGCGGTAAACGCGCAGCGGAAAAAGAAATGCGAGACTTCGTATTTCTGAAAAATGCGCGACCGAACAGAAAAATACAATGCTTCGTAATTCGGGAAACACGCAGCGGAAAACAAAATAAGATGCGAATCTTTTCCCCTTCTTTAGATACTAGGGAGTGAGTCCCGAACAGGTTAAGTCCTGAACTGTGAGTGTATGTGTGTGTTATGGTACCCGGGTACTATTCAACTGGCCAGTGAATTATTTAAAGTGATGTCTTCGACTAGTCAAGTTGGGGCCCTGTGGGTTTTAGAGACAAACAGCAGCGTGCTTTCTTGCTTTATAAACCGGCCTTGGAGGCCTCTCACCCATCCGCTGGATCACCAAGGTTCCGCTGACCCAGGACGTCCCTCCGCTCGATGCCTGGCTAGGATACTGGCTACTGGATCTGTTGTCGGGTTCTCTTTGCTCCGACCGTGGCTTGTCCAGCTACCGCCTGCTCTCCCATCCAATGGACCTGCGGTACTCCTAACTCAGGGGTCCTCCGCTTCCTTGACAGCAGCTTGGGGAATGCCTGTGGATCACTGGGTCTCCTTCTTACAAGGCTGGGTAACCCCTCTTGGAATCCTGGTAGGCCGCACCTGCGCTCCGGCCTAGTCACTGTTCCACTCTGCAACACTGCATCCTCTCCCATGCACTCCCTGGCGCGCTCTGACAGCTATTTCCACGAGGCTCAGGATGTACAGCGTCTGTGTCCCACCCACTTCCTGTGTCTGTTTGCAAAGCATGCCAGGAAACATAGTCCCAATGTCTTCTGTGTCTGTCCAGCATAATTTTACCATGGTCTCTGTCTCCCTCCGGTGGCCAAAAATAGGTACTGCCACAGTAAGGTTTTAAACACAGCGCTACACACATTCCAGGGATAAGGATCTCCTGGACTTTGCAGAGACAGCAGCTTTAGTCTTGGCAGAGGTCTTAGGCCTGGCTGAGGCCTTAGACTTGGGGAATGTAGCAGTCCTGGGAAGTGAGGAGTTCTTGGGGGTAGTTTTCTTGGGAGCAGACACTGACACAGGGGTGGATCAGGGATGGAAGCCAACTTAGGCATGGCAGCTGGTTGGGGCATGGAAACAAGTCTTTTGGGTGGTTGCAGTGGACATTGTGAGATCCAATGCCTGGCATCACCACAGTACAGGCAGAGATTGGCAGCACGCCTTCTGGCTTGTTCATCAGCAGACAGTGGGTCTCTGTGCCTAGGTTTGGGCGTTTGCATACACATTAGGTGAGGGATTCCAAGGCTTCTGCAACAGCTCGTTAAGCAGGTCCACCAGGTGTCCAGTTCATGGAAGGCTTTGTGGATTAACCCCATAAGGACCTGTATCACCAGGGCTCATTTTGTAATGGCTGCATTGTTCTGTCATGGTCCTGGCAGAGAGGAATAGGGTATGAGCCCGATATGCGGTGATAAACAAGCTGAGCCACGTAACTGAAGTAAAAAGGGGGTTTATTGTAAGAGTACAGCAATATGGAAAGGGCAGGAATGGAGATGACTAAGGACTTACATACAACACGAGACAGGACACAGAGGGCACTAGAGGTTTGGAAGCAGCGGGCACGGATGCTTGGTAGCAGCAGACATGGGACGTAGCAGCAGGCACGGGAAGGTTTGTAACAGCAGGCACGGGATGCTTGGCAGCAGCAGGTACTGGATGCTTGGCAACAGCAGACACGGGAGGCTTGGCAGCAGCAGGCAGAATACGTAGTCATAAAGTCCATGCAATAGGTCATGGCAGGTGGCTGGCAAACGTAGTTAATGTCCAAAGCAAGAAGACTATACACGGGGAATCAATACAACAGCAGAGGATTGGAGCAGGTCTAGGAGAAAGGCTACCAGGAAGTAAGTGGGACAATGCAGCACTGGATCATGGGTGCTCCACCCCTATGAAGGGAACCACAGGCCTCTGGCAGCACCTGAAGTTAACACAGCCTGAGGGAAAGTAGAAGGCGGCGTAGCAAGAAGGATGCTGTAAAGGTCCAGTCAGGAAAATGCAGTACCACCTTTGGCCTTCTTGCCACGGCGGCGACAGCGTGAACCATGACATGCCCCGTACATCCTAGGGCTTAGTGCCGGTAACAATGCACGCAGCTTTTTAAGCGCCTGCATTGTAATCTCCCGTTAAAACGGGGCGCTAGCTAGGGAGAAAACTGCGGGCGCAGTTTTTTCTCACTATTGCACCCCATTTTAACGGGAGGATTGTAATGGAGCCCTTAGAAAGCTGAAAAACGTGCATTGAAATAAACACACATTTGCAGCACATACGTGCACCCATACATCATAGCTCCTAAGTGCCCCCATTTATGATGAATAGTCTATTTTGGGCAAAAATCCTTCTACCCCTCTTTTCTGTCTAAGGGTGAGAGTTGGATGCTAAGGGTTAGGATTAGGTTTTAGCTCCTAATTTAAATAATATTTTCATAATTTTATTTATGTTTAACCTTATATTTCCATTGCTACTTACGGTATATAATTACATTGTTACATAGCAATATAGGTTGAAAAAAGACCAATGTCCACCAAGTTCTACTTTCCATATATCCCTATGTCTGTTGTTGATTCAAAAGAAGACAAAACAACCCTCCTGGTACATTATCCAATTTTGCATTGTAGTGTTACTATTCTATTACTAGTGTATTTTTTTTAGTACTTAGATCAATTTTGTGATGTGTGATAATGTGCCATTTTCAGACCATACTTGTTAAGGTTGTGTTAATATTTGACTTCTTTTTTTTTTTTACTGGCCAGAAAAAAATACAGGGTAATTCAAAGAGATTCGAAAAGTCCCCGCAGGTTCGGTGACTTTTCATTCTCTTCAATTCGGTTCCTTTTGCCGATCCCATTTCGGTGACCCTGTGGTGTATTCAGCAAGCACCACAGGGTCCCCGAATTGCAGGGAAAGGCTGCCGCAAACCCGACGAAAACTAAACGCAAAACCCACCGAATGCACGCCGAAAACCCGCAAAAGCATCTGGATTAACCTGCCGAATACAACGGAAAAACCGAGCAGGAGCCGATCAGATGCAGCCGAAGCCTCTGGAGAAAGCCGAAGCCGCAGACAGAGTGAAGTGGATAAATTAGGAAAACAGTTTGTATGAATGTGTGAAAGTGAAACGCTGTTTGCAAAGAAACTACTGAGCGAAAATGTCTGAAATTTGCATATGAGGTCCAGGGAATGATAATTAAAAGGGCTGTTACAGAAAAAATAAGTACGCTTAAAAAAAAAAAAAATCGGACTTTCAAAAAAACAATTTAAGAAAAATGCTTAAAATATCCTAAAAAATCTATAAATAAAGAGACTCTTTACTGCAGAATTTTATAATGAACGGTTTATTAGATATTGAATTAAAACCGGAACATTTTTAACATTGAAGCCTATGGGATTCTCCTGAATAAACTTGCCGAATTAAACCACCAAATGGCAGGGCATTTCGGGAACCTTTCACTGCTGGTTTGTGTTCTCTGAATAGCCGAAGCAGTGCTTTTTCATGGGGATTTCACTGCACTCGAACGGGGACAGAACAGGCACCGTATGTTCAGGCAGTTCGCCAGGATTTGGCGAATTGCCTGGTCTCTGGATAGCCGAATGGCCAAGAAAGGTATCCGAACGCTGAAAATCAGCATTCGGTTACCTTTTTCAAGCAATTCGGAGCTCTTTGGATAACCCTGATAGTCTTTTAATAAGGGCCAATTTTGGTTTTGACTTTACAGTAGGTAGCAATTTTAATATAGGATAGCAATTTGAGAGAACCTGCGTACCAGCTTATTTATTTTATTTATTTATTTGCAAAGTATTTTACCAGGTAGGCTACATTGAGATTTCTTCGTTTTCAAGTATGTCCTGGGTTCAAGAACATTGAACTTTTACAGTCGTTACAGAAATACAAAGTAATAACCGCAAGATATTAGAATCAAAACACAAATATACAAATTAACACAGAAAATAAATATGTAAGTAATATAGTCATTATGTAATATGTTTACAGGTGCATTCCGTATTGAGGTATGTTAGAGCTCTTGAGTGACTTAAGACTGGGGGAAGATTTGATGGCGTCTGGGAGGTTATTCCATAATTGCGATGCTCTGTAGGAAAATGAGCATCGAGCCACTGTCTTTTTGTATTGTGGTATTGCAAGTAAGGTGCTGGTCCTGGATCGGAGGTTATAGGATGAGGGAACTGCTAGGGGAAGCAGCCTATTCAGGTAGGGTGGTAGCTTCCCAGAAAAGCTCTTAAACACCAGGTTGGAAAGGTGAAGAGTGCATCTAGGTTCCAGTGACAGCCAGTTTAGCTCTTTTAACATGTCACAGTGGTGAGTCATGTAGGTACATTGTAGCACAAAGCGGCAGAATGAGTTATACAATGTAGTAAGTTTCTGAAGGTGTGTTTGCGGGGCAGCTGCATACACTACATCTCCGTATTCAATAGCCGGCATAAGCATTTGTTGTACAATCTGCTTTCTTACTGCGGGTCTCAGGCAGGATTTGTTTCTGTACAGGGCACCTAGTTTGGGGTAAAGTTTAGATGAAAGTTTTTCAATGTGGGGCCAAAGGATAGATTTGTGTCTAACCACATACCTAGATATTTGAGAGAAGTGACTGTGGTCAGGGTGCCATTTGATTTTGTCCTGACACATAGATGGGGATTTTGCAATTTATGAAGTTTAGGTGCTGTTCCAAAGAGCATCGTTCCATTTTTTGTATTTATTTAAGAAAATTTGTTATCTGCAATCCACGTTTCTACCTCTGTGAATTGTTCTTGCAGCACAGCCTCCAGCTGTGGGAGATTTGGTTTGCTGGTATAGATTACGTTGTCATCGGCGTACATGTGTACAGTTAAGGCTTTGCAGACATTGGGCAGATCATTTATGAATAACGTGAATAGCAGGGGGCCGAGTATCGAGCCTTGGGGTACTCCACACGTGACTGTGAGGGGGAGGGAGGAGCTGCCAGAAATGGACACATGTTGTGATCGGTTGGATACATATGATTGAAACCAAGTTAGCATGTAATCGCTAATACCAGAGTTCTTAAGTTTTTGTAATAGGATGCCATGGTCTACTGTGTCAAAGGCCTTGGCAAATTCAAGGAAGATGGCTCCAGTTAGGTTTCCTTGTTCCATGCCAGCTTGGGTATCATTGCAAACTTTTAAAAGGGCGGTTGTAGTTGAGTGATTTGCACGAAAGCCGGATTGATCTGGGGTTAAATAGTTTGAGGATTGATAATAATCACGTAATTGCGTGTATATGCATTTTTCCAATTTTTTTTGACATTACAGGGAGCAATGATATCGGACGGTAGTTGGATACCAAAGTACTGTCACCACTTTTATGGATAGGTACCCCTCTCGCAGTCTCACAGAGTTTGGGTATGTATCCAGTCACCAGTGATTCATTGATTAGGGTTGCGACGGGATTTGCAATTGCCGGCGCACTGATTTTCAGCAGCATTGCTGGTATTTGATCAGTTCCAGACTGGTATTTCATTTTTTGATTACGGAGAAGTTTACTAACTACACTGACAGGCACTGACCTAAAGTTGAATTTATCTGTGATATGGGGTCTCTGCACGGTTGGAGGGGCCTGACCTGCATTTGGCCTTTCTGCAGGTGTGTCATTCTTTAGCTTAGCAATCAGGGTGGTGGTGCATCCAATAAAATAATTATTAAAGGCATTTGCTATATCTAGGGGGTGTTGTACAGTTTGGTTGTTTACTTTGACAGCAGCTGGTTGGGAGTGGACAGGGGGTGCTTGTATGTTACTTACGATTTTCCAAAAATTTCTAGGGTTTGATATGTTATTGTTTAAATTGTCATTGAAGTATTGGGCTTTAGCCATTTTTGTTTGTTTTGTGCATGCATTCCGGCATTGTCGGTATTCACAGTGATCGTTCATGGAACTAGTACTCTTGAAATTTGACCACAGCGAATCTCTAAGCTGGTACATTTGTGTAAAATCAGCTGTAACCCAGGGTAGATGGGCCCCTTTTACTTGCATTTTACGCAGCGGGGCATGGGAATTCCAGACTTGTAGGAGCTCAGATTGAAAGTATTCAATTGCACAGTCCAGGTCTGGGATTAGGTTTAGTCTGTACCATGGGATCTTTTTGAGATCACTTAGGAAGGATTCTAGATTAAATTTCTTGAGAGACCTGGTGATTATTATCTTTGGGGGAGATTTTGTGGCCTTTATTTTGCACACACAGTATACTAGACAGTGGTCACTGAAGCTATTAGGGAAAACGCCTGCCTCCTGTATTCTATCAGGACATGAAGAGAGAATCCAGTCCAACAGGGTATGGTTAGGGCTCTTCATATTAATGCGAGTGGTGGAGGAGATTAATTGAGTTAGTTGCAAGGCCTTAAACAGTGAGCAATGTTTATCGACTTTAGGATTCAGCCAATCTGTATTAAAATCGCCAAGGACCAGCAGTTCACTTTTTTGGTTTTGTGCAAGTAAGTTATTAAGGATTTGAGTTATGTCAGAGAGGGAGTGCACTGGAGAGCTCGGTGGGTGATAGAATCCTACAACAATGATTGATTTACTGAAAGGGATCTCAATTATACCAGAAAAGAAGTCAAAGGTGGCCGGGGAGCTAGAATTCTGTAAAGGGGTGAACTTTATGGACTCATCAACATAAATAGCAATTCCTCCTCCTCTCTTTGCTCTGTCCTTTCTATAACATGAATACCCCTGTATTGATATGTCAGAGTCGGGTACTTTTGGGGTTAACCATGATTCTGTGAGAACAATGGCTTTGGGTTTGTAATAGCAGCACCAGGCTCGCAGCTCGTCCAGTTTAGGGAGTAAACTGCGGATGTTGCAGTGCACAAATGAGAGGCCTTTTTTTAGTAGGGAGACTAAAGGTTGTATCAGCTATAGGACCAGGGTTAGATTCCACATCATTTGCCAGGGAGAGTAGCAGAATAAATAGGAATTTGGACAGAGTTTTCTTTTGGCAATAATGTACAGTTTTAAATCTCTGTGTGGGGGTAGGAGGGCTGGACTTTAGCACTCTCCACCAGCACTCAGCTGACAGGTTAGAAGAACCAAGCAGGCCGTGGTGTACTAGGACTTGTTTTCCATCCTGGGGCATTTGGAAAGGTGTATAGAAGGAGAGGGTAGTTTTGGAGAGAATGGAGGAGAAAGAAAAGAGAAGGAACAGTGGGATAAACATTCTAGAGAGAGGTGGGGTGAGAGTAAGTGTGGGAGCGGAGAGGAAGCAGGGAGTTAATGAGGGAATTGAGTGCAGCTGCATGAGGGGTGAGGTAAAATAGATAGGTAGTGGTCATATGATAGGAGGGTATAAACTAAATGAGAACCAAGCTTGATATATATAATTCAAAATGGCCGATTTAGCAAAATTTATATTTTATGCAAACCAGCTATTTTATAAAAGTTTGAAATCACATCTTGAAGAGATCCATTGCATATAATATATAAAAATGAATTCTCACTATTTAGACAAAAATCTTCTTTTGGAATGACGTGAAGAAAAGTCCTTCCGAAAGAATCCTCCAGATGTCACTCTGTAGTTTTACTTGAGTTCATATATAGGCAGATACGCAACCATCCTAATTATTACAAGGCACCCGTATGGAGCCCCGGATACCATGGAAACATAACTAACTCAAATATATGTAATTAAAAAGACACACTTTCAAAATTTGAGATTTGTGTATTTATCAGCAATAAAGTTAATAAAAGGCTACACTATTGTTTTTGAGTGAGCCTCAGTATGAACTGCTAGACTACACAGTAACAGATGTAGATTTATTGATAAACGGTTGGATAAATAGAAAAGGATAGACAGACAGACCAGTACAAAGATAAATAAACATCCTGATGCACACTGTGTTGGAATCTTAAACCTCTTTCATTGATTTGAATGAGTTGCAAGATTCAGCAAGAACTTCAGGGAAAGTGTTCGCTGGTTGTGAATGTGTACAAGCATCTCCATTAGAAACGGGAGCTGGATGGCTCAGCCAAGTTAAAGGTCTTTGTGACTATGACACATTAATTGCAGTTAAATATTTGAACTGTAAAGGGCCAGAAGTGTAATATTAGAATTAGAAGCCTTCTCCCTCCTGGCCTAATAGTGTTGCTTTGCTTACATGCATGGATGTGTGAGTTGCCTTGGCTTTTGCTATGTGAATTACAAAGCAGTGCACTGCAGAAGCAGATTTTTGCAGATAGATGTAGCTTGTAAGTACCGTACATGTATTTAGGTCAGGATGGAGAATTTGGAATCTTGTTTTAAATTGGAATATCTTGTTTTAATGTCAGAAATAAATTATGAATTTTAGAAAGTGAAAAAATAGACTATTCCACTTTATAGGTTGCAGTCTGATGAAAGTATTGCCCAGTTATGAGTTATACATGAATTGCACTTTTCATTTAGATGCTGACGAACCTTATCTCTAACAGACAAAATATATTGGACAGTATTACAAATCTGGTGCTAACGTAACCAGAGCTGTTGTAAACTTAAAACCTCCATAAGCTATAATGGCTCTGGTAAGTTTACAACAGCTCTGGTTAAGTTAGCACTAACTATGTAATATAGCCCATTGTATTTAAACTTTCAAAAGATAGAGGTCCTGCACTTCATATTCAATCAGAAAAAACAATGAGTTCATTAGACATGTGCACAAGGAAAAAATTAGTTTTGGATCGATTCGTTTTGTTTTTCAGTTAATTTCAGTGCATTTGTTATGTTACCGTGAGTCGTGTTTTGGATTGATTTGTTGGTTCAGATGATCGGTAATTGATATTTTAGATTGATTTGTTATTTCGTTTTTATTGGCAATTAGTTTTTAACGATCACTTCGTATTTCCTTTTTATTACGGTAGTTATTTCATATTTATCAGTTATTTAGTTTTTATTAGTTATTTTCATTTTTATTAGTTATTTCGGAATGTGAAATGGATGAATTTAATTTACTTAGCTTAGGGTGAAAACCAAGGACGGCAATTATTGTTGGTGCTGAAACCTATTTAGCACCATGACTAGCACCTCCACTGGTAGCTCGGCAGGGCTACTATCCATGGTGCTGAATAGGTTTCAGCACCAAGAAAAGCTGCTGTTCTTGGTACTGAATATGTTTCAGCAACATAGACTGCTCCTGCTGAACGCAGCCAGACTGAAGGAAAAAAACCCTGCTGCGTTCAGCAAAGAAAAAAAGCCTCATTGTTTTAACCCCTTCCCTGTGGAGGACATAGTCCACTCGGCAGGGGGGGCCAGAGAGATACTCACCTCTCTGGTCCGGGTCCCGTGGCGTTCTGACTTCCTTGAAGTCAGACGCTGCTTTAATAGACCCTCCCACCATAATGACATCATCGCGTCAGACGCGATGACGCCATTTCCAGGCGACCCCCCGTCAGAAGCTGGGAGATCGCCTAAAGGGAGGGGGGATCCGGTCAGATCCCTCCCGATCGGGAGGGTCTACAACCAAAAGCCAGGCACCACTTTCAAGGGCAGTGTCTGCCTTTCAAAGCGGTGCCTAGCTTTAACCCCTTAAATGCCGGACCGCGATCTCATCATGGCCTAGATCCAGTGAGGGCCGCCATCGTGGATGGTGGCTCCACCTCCGGGTCCCCCCTCGGCAACAGACGTCATCGCAAGGAAATCCTCTGGTGGAGATAGGGGGTTCCTTTGAACCCCTATATCTCCCGAACAGTGGCAGCAAGGGAGTCATATTTTTCCTGAGCATGGCCTTTCGCATGATACCAAACATGACCATGTTTAAAGTAAATAAAAAAATATATATATATATAAAATAAAAAAGTAAATAAAAAATAAAAACGTGTTTTCTTTGTGTGTGTTTTTTATTAATGCAGCATCATTGTTCACATTTCAAATGTAATGTGAACAGTGGTGCTGCACAAATGATTTTTTTCAATGGGGTGCATTTGCTAAAAATCACATAATTCCCCCCCCAAAAAATGTAACCGTCCCAATTTCAAATTTTTTTTAACAAGCGCACTCCATAGAAAATATTGACGCAAAAACTCGTACAATAAAATGTGAAAAAAAACTTTACACGCTGTAGATGATTAAAAATTCTAATTTTATTGCATGTTTTGTTAAAATATACAGGCAGGACATGACGTATATATATATAAAAATTATATATTATTAATCTGCTGAGTCTGCCAGAAAGAACGATATATAATATGTCTGGGTCATATAATATAACGTGGCTTCAAATCGTGTTTAAACATGATGAGCACAAGCGGCAAAAATTAGCTCAAATGGCTCAGCAGCGAAGGGGTTAAAGTAAATTAGGAATTCAAAATTGTCACCAAAAAAATACTGAAATATGCTTAACAAATCCTAAAAAATAAATAAAGGGACTTTTGCTGCAAGTGAAAAGATTAAATGGTTGAGTAAATATTTAATAAAAACGGGGAATATTTTTTACATTGAAACCTACGGGATTCGCCTGTTTAAAGCTGTCGAACAAACCACCGAAAAAAAATCAGGGCATGCGATGTGCGGCGTTCTCTGAATAGATTAACCATTACTTCTCTATAGGGAATTTCACTGCCGCCGTATGGAAATATGGAAATGGGCTAAGAACTGCTGTAATTCTGAAGGGGCAGGAACTGTTGGAAACTTTGAAGGGTTAAGATCTGGCAAATATGGTAAACTCTTTAATGTTAAAATGTATAAAGCTGCTGTTGTTGGTTTTTTGAGTGTGCTGACTGGAGTGCTCTCTTCCTGGTTAGTTGAGTCACTTTGTCTTTGAGATGCACCCTCATGAATGCTTAGTTTAGGTTGAGTGCTACCCCTCCCCATGTTATATACATTATATATATATATATATATAATACAGTCTGTTGTTGGTCTGCACTTACGGTTGCCGAATCACATGCCCGGTGCTTGGTGAGGGCCTCACGGAGATAATTAATACTTGCATGAAATCACCCGCACTCCAGGACTTTTTCTGAATCCTTTTTTTTATTGGTTCACGTATGAAGTCATAAAATCGACGTTTCGGTTCCCATTTGGAACCTTCATCAGGACAACACTTGCTGTGTTTACAAAGCTCTGGCGTCTTGCCTGTTACTAGGACAACCGAACACACGCCATTGAGAGGAGCTGTGGTATTGCGCATGCGCGCAGTGTCTCACGGCGCGCCGGTTGCCGTGCATCTCGGGAGGATTGGCATCCAAGCTGTTTTTAATTATGTTGATTTTCCTCCCTATGTAAACCCTGGTGTTACAATGGGGAGCTCAGTGTATGTTTGTTCTTGTCCTGATGAAGGTTCCAAATGGGAACCGAAACGTCGATTTTATGACTTCATACGTGAACCAATAAAAAAAAGGATTCAGAAAAAGTCCTGGAGTGCGGGTGATTTCATGCAAGTATATATATATATATATATATATATTATTGCAGAAGCCATTTACACATCACAGCAATTCAAAGAACTAGCTTCACAGACTCATGTGCTACATTCCCCATATGCAGCACAGAACTCTGGGTAAGGCATGCAAATGACATCTGCAATTTCCCATTTTTTTCCATCCTGGGTCTGCTTTCACACAGAACCCTCCAATCGATGCTATACTAGATGGCTTACTTACCAGTGATTAGGTTTAGGCAACTGGTCAAAGCCACTCCTGAACAGCGCCGTTTCGGTTTTATTGGACCCTCTTCATATATATATGTAACACTGTAGAAATCCCTGAACCCCAAATGCCACAAAATTAACAGTTCATACAGGTTTTAGCCACTGGCCTTGTACAGCAATGCTGAATCTGCCGGTGGTTTATAAATAAAGACTAATAATAATAATAGTAATATAAATAGTCCGCACTGCAGAAAAAGGTGGTGCTATATACATAAATTATAATAATAGTAATAAATATTCAGCACTTTGGAAAAGGCTGGTGTTATATAAAGTATAATAATAATAAATATTCAGCACTTAGATATATGTTGATGCTATGTAAAAATGTCTATATCTCTACCTATATATCTTTGTTGTTGTTCCAGTTTTATTAAAACAGAGAAAAAATTCTCAAAACGACATTATCAATTCACCATATATTATCTACAACTCTACTTTGAGTGTGTTATGCCTGCTGCTTAATAAGGCAATGATTAATAAGGCTAAAGGTCAATCTAACATGACTGTGCTGTCCTTTTGAATTAGTTATTATCCCCATACAGCAAAATAAATACATTTGCAGTTACATAGAATATGTTGCTTAAAAAGGCAATAAATAAATTAGAATAGTGGTATAAAATATGAACAAATCTTGGCTGTAAATATTAATAAGAAGGTCACTGTATTTAAAGTTGTATATGATAGAACACTGAGCAAAAATATATGAATAAACAACATTCAGATGAGGACACAACTTTATATAAAACATATTTGTTATTTAAAGTGTGTTAGTTTCAAATCAATCATGGTTCATTTAATATGCTAATGTTTAATTTTCCCTTCCAACAACATGTTTACTATGTGTTAATGTAATCTATACATATAATTACACACACAACATCTATTTTTGTATCTTCTTCATGCAGACTGCAAGTAATTATTCTGAGAGAAATCTTGAGTTAAGGAGGCAGATCAAGTTTTTACAGACAACAAAGTAGAGTCTTACAACTAAATAACGAACCACATGATATACATAAGAGCAAAACAGCTGTTACTATGGAAACCTTTATAGAATTAATATCTTATTAAATATTGTGTAATCTCAGTTGATGAACTGTCTATCGATCTATCTCTATTATCTTTCATCTATGTAAGCTGTATGACTGGGCTACCTAAATATCATGTCTGTAATCTATTTATTAGCTTTATTATCTATTCTAATCTATATATCTATTATCTTTCATCTATGTAAACTGTATGACTGGGCTACCTAAATTATCTATTCTAATCTATATATCTATTATCTTTCATCTAGCTAAGCCTTATGTTTATCCCTTCACATATCATGCACATCTATCTTTCCATCTCGTTCCACAGAGCTCTCCTTTAGAATAGTTTTAGAATATATCAGATATAATTATTTATTATATTAGCTGCTTAGGGATTCACTTTGTATAGTGACACAAAGGACGATTTTTCTAGGACAACTGCCTTGTCCCCACACTGCTTTTCAGAGTTCCAGCGCTGAGATTCAAACATCCTTGGAAGAAAAATAGTTAACAGTTTACACTCACTGATTTCAGATGTGCCTCATTATCTATAGCTCTATTCATTCATCTATAATCTATATTATTATATCAATCTTTCCCTCTATTACATATGTACTGTCTGATCGATCTGACTTGCATTGTTATGTATCTATCTATCTTGCATTGTTATGTCTATCATCTATCATCTGTCTATCTATCTTGCATTGTTATCTATCATCTATCTATCATGACATCTATCTATCATCTGTCTATCTTGCATTGATATCTATCATCTATCTTGCATTGTTATCTATCTATCATCTATCTATCTGTCATCTGTCTTTTTATCTTGCATTGTTATCTATTTTTCTATCCATCTCAGTCTTTCTAATGTATCTCACTTATATGCACACACATTTAGTGATTTCCCTTCATTGTTATCTATCATCTAACTTGCATTGTTATCTATCATCTATCTATCTGTCTATCGTGCATTGTTGTATCTATCATCTATCTATCTATCTATCTTGCATTGTTATCTATCATCTATCTATCTTGCATTGTTATCTATCTATCATCTATCTATCTTGCATTGTTATCTATCTATCATCTGTCTATCTTGCATTGTTATCTATCTATCTATCATCTGTCTATATATCTTGCATTGTTAACTATCTTTCTCTCTATCGCTGTCTTTCTAATGATCTCACTTATATGCACACACATTTAGTGATTTCCCTTCATTGCTATCTATCATCTATATATCTTGCATTGTTATCTATCATCTATCTATCTATCTTGCATTGTTATATCTATCTATCTTGCATTGTTATATCTATCTATCTTGCATTGTTGTAATATTTATCATCTGTCTAGCTATCTTGCATTGTTATCTATCTATCTATCATCTATCTTGCATTGTTGTATCTATCATCTGTATCTATCTTGCATTGTTATCTATCTTTCTATCTATCCCTGTCTTTCTAATATATCTCACTTATATGCACACACATTAAGTGAATTGCCTTTCATTGTTATCTCTATCATCTATCTATCTATCTATCTATCTATCTATCTATCTATCTATCTATCTATCTATCTATCTATCTATCTCTCTATGTCTGTCTTCCTAATGTATCTATCTCACTCATATGCACACACATTTAGTGAATTCCCCTTCCCTTTTCCCAGTGATGGTGTGGGTGCTACCATTCTCCTTCCCCAGCTCCTCCTAGCATTCCTCTCCACCCACCCACTCCCTGCTCTCAGTGACAGCTGAGTTCAGTGATCAGTGTGAGGATGTGCAGTGGGGAGGCTATGTAATGCTTAAATCACTTTATATTCTCTATTATCCTTGGAACAGACGGAAGGGAATACTTCATCTAGCCTAAGTATCATCAGATACGTGGGTAGAACCATGGAGCCTAAAAGAATAAACAACTCGCAGCAATCCTGACACTGCTGGTAAGTTTGTCTGCAGTTATTTAATAAACATGACGAGATGTTTAGCAACAGGGTACCACTTTAGCAGTTATGATGACATGCAACGTGTTCAGTGCCGCCTGATGGGGATTGTAGTCTTGTGTATCTCAAGCCTTTGCTGATGTTTAACTTTTCTAGCTGCTGGGGGAACATAATGTTTATTTAACTTTCTTTGTAAAGCTGAGTAATATCAAAGACAAGGGAGACATAATACTTATGTACATGTACACATATGTACAAACATGTACTACTAACTATATGAATGTAAATAAATATATATATATCATACACACAAACGTTTAAAACACCATGACAACACAAAAGAGTAAGGTTTATGATGATGTTATTCTTGGCAGTTTGGCAGTGTTACTTGTGTTAAATATTTGAGTAAGTGTGGAGTTTGTTTAATACAGACTGAGACAGTATCCTGTTCAGTCTGTGTTCTTTTTTCCTTCCCTTGCTTTATAGAGATCTGATTTCCTGTGTTCTCTCCCCAAGGACCCTGGTAATTGTGTGGATTTCATATACACAGTGGGATTATTTTGGATTCTTAGATTTCTTCCCCATTTTGACTGTGTGACCGAAGCAGAAGATTTTTATTTGAAGACACCTGCCTTCTAAACTTCCAATCTTCACTTTCCATCGTTGTAACCATGGAGCATCAATGTTCTGCAAGGCTTCAGCTCTGCTGGACTCCAAGTCATGTCTTTAGGAGGATATAAAAGCTTGGAAAGCACAGGTTGCATGCTGTGACTGCTGGAAATTAATGTTAGAAGTCCGGGAACACGGAAGAAAGATCACACATATGGCCAGAGAAGACCATTCATCATCCCTTAAAGGTGAGCATCCCACACCTCCTCACAATGTCCCCATATCCAATGGAAATGAGCTGGCAGACTGACAGTGTGTGGTTATCTAATTAAATGGATCTGTTACACTGTGTCTCCTGGGGGAAAAGAATTGGCCTACAAAGCTTCCACCTTCCCCATCAGTTATTAGGTCAGTAGATGCTATTGCTGCAGAATCCCTACAACCTGTTAAAACCTCAGAGTTACAGGTTTCATTTCTGGCAGGAACATCTCAGCCTTACAGACTCCGAGGTTATCAAGAGGGATGCTGATATATAGTATCAACTGCTACAGCCTGAGATGTCCTTTAAAAGAAAAAGTAGCAAAGGCTATATGTAGCACTTCAAGGTAAATATTTAGATGATAGCATCAAGAAAAAGGAAATATGTCAGATTTATTTGAGTCATAAAGATACATAAGGAATAATAATAATTTCCAGTTTTATCTCTGTTCTTTGTCCTTATCATTCAGTGCAAACACCATGTCAAATGAGTTTAATTTACTTTCCGACAGCATGTTATTCCTGGTAGACAGAGAATTGGGAGTTGATATTTCCCTAAGGTACAACTGCGTAACATAGCATGGGAATATTAGTTCTTTTAAAAATAGAAACTTGGGCTTTATTACTCAGAAAAAGAAAATTAAATAAATATTTCTAATTTGTAATTGTAGGAGTCGTAAGTTTATTAATATATATATTTATATATATGTGTATATAATAAAGGTATGATGGAGTGTCAGCTCCTCCGTTTTATTTAAACATATTCTAGTGTTTTGAGGACTTTAGATTTATGCCTTATGGTTTGGTAGGCAGTAACCTAAATCTCAAGTGGATTTGGGAGATTCATGTATATTTTAAAAAACGGGGCTTATTGAGTAAGTGACGTTATGGGGAGCCTGTGTGAAACTTGCAATATGAAAATGAAAATAAAAAAGTTGATTATTTAAATCCTAAACATTAAAAAGTCAAAACTTTTCTCCTCCAACTCCGTAATTACAAGATAAATCACACATCATCATAGTAAGTAAAGCCCGATAGGTTTCCCATATAGTAAATGGACCAGACATGGTCCCTCAGTACTCAATTCACCTTTTTGTTATTGTCTGCATATTTATAGGCAAAATGGACCTTGTTGCAATCCCTTAAGGACTTCTGTATTCTTCCAAAATTTGGGGGATTTCATTATTGAAAAAATATATAATTTCATTTGAAGTGACTTAGTTTTGAAAACTAAACCCAATCTCATCCTAACCTGGAAAAAAAAAGGTGTGATGTGGCAGAGAATGCTATGTTGACTGTTACTGCGCAATCTGTACCAGTTTAGTAACAGTGTGGCTATTTCCACTGCAATAATTCTTCAATTTATTCTGTTTCAGCACTTGCATCACACATCCTAAGTGGTTCTAGCTAGAGAGAAAAGTCAATGTTTTGGGCCAAAATCTGCCTCTTTTTTTTTCTATCCATATCTTCTTATCTTTTAGGGGCATCATAAATTTAGTACAGAATGGTGTGTAATAAGCATATAGCAATATAAACAACAGCAATGAACATTTGAACTATACTGTAATATTGTTAATGGTTGATTGTAAATAAGATACTTTGGCCTTCTGTGTGATAGGTATTAAAATCTACTTAGCTGTATGTGTTACAACTTTAGCATAATTCCCTAAAACATAAGTTTCCCTCTTTGAAATGTTGAGGTACTGGAGTGCTTGAATATAAACTTTCTGTTCAGTGACACCACTCATGATATCATCTTGGACCCGAGAGCCTTCACTTTAAAAAATGACACGTTAGTGAAAGTGTCCTAAAAAAAGCTGACGTGTATTCAGTCCTGCCAAGACTTTTATGCTAAGCCTTAAAATACCAATCCTAAATATGGTATTTAATGTATTTTAGCATGGAGCATGGCCATCTTACTATGCCCATAAATGACTAATACATTGACTTGAAACCCATTAGCAGTTCTCCCAGGTAGTGTGCTATGAAATATTAATGTACTATTTATGGATGGCTGGCAAATGTGTATCAGCTTATTCGAAGAATTGCATCACTGTGGCTGGCAACAGGTGCCAGGAATTGATTACCATGGAATTCAGAGGTCTCCAGGGGTTCAACTGAATATTTGGCGACTGTAAATGCAATACGGATTTCTAGAAGGCAGAAGATGACATTTAATTAGTGGTGAAAAATCTCTCCAATTCCAGCATCTTTTATATAGATCAAATGTAACATGTTACAAAGAAATCTCTGTTAGAAAATAAGACTGCGAAGGAAAATAACATCATATATGAATCTACACAATGTATCACAAATATATCATACATTTTATTGAAGTCATTATTATCTGTCTTCAGCAAGTCAGATGTTCCTTACAGTAGAAGGAGAAAATGTTATATTGCTTGTGGCAGCCAATAGGCTTAAAAACTTCAGGAAGAAGCGGTACTTAATTGAAAAAATATATATATGTCTGAAAGAAGGCTGCTCAGACAACGTGAACGTCTGGTGACACTACATTGTCTAGGCTGCTCTGTGAAGAAATAGATAAAGCTCAATTTTAAAAAGAGTTAATTAAAGTTATGTCTGCACAGACACGCTAACTATTGGTAAAAATTGCAGCTATATGGCATGGATGGAGCTCCTATTTATATGGTAAAATGCCTATTAAAACTTTAACAGCCTTCTAGGATTTTTTAGTGATACCTTTTTTATTTGGATTAATGATAAAAGGAAAGCTTTCGAGAGTATTATTCTCTCCTTCAGGTCTGGAAGCTTTACTTAGCAAAATCATATAATGGTACACTAAAGAGCAGAAGGGTAGGGAGTTAGGGTGGGTGTCAAAAATACTGCATAGTGGAATAGCATGGTCAAGAAAGGTAAACAGAGTAGAGATCATTAATACTTAAAGAGTAAAAGTAATTAAAATAACTAAATCAACACCCCTCTCACAGAAACCACGTACAATACTGAATATTAAGTGACATTATAGTAGTGAATTGAAAAGCCAGATTCTCCATTGAGTCCCTTCTTTATAGTGTTAAACCCTTCTATGCGGAGGACGCACTCAGCACGTCCTGCCGCATGTACACTTGGCTGAGCACGTCCTCCCTTTGCAGCCACGATCGGCAAGGATTCCGGCCGATAGCTGCGGCACCCCGGTGCGGGCTGACCTTTTGGGCGCGATCACATCTATTCCAGGCACCCTCCCCACCAGTGTGGGGAAGGTGCCTGAAGGGGAGGGGCTAGGTCCTTTGGACCTCTCTCCCTCCTGATCTGCTTGGGGCACGCACAAAAGGCAGCCAACGCTTGGAAGGGCATAGCCTGCCCTTTCAAACGGTGGCTGCCTTTATCCTCTTGGGGGCTGGATCACGATTCGGTGCCAACAGGCGCCAAATCGCGGTCCCCTCCCGGAGCTGACGACATCTTGGATGTGGGCCATCTTCCGGGTCTCCGCCTGCCTACTTGCGTCATCGTGCATAGCGATGTTAACTCCTAGCTGCCGCCTATGGTGGAGATAGTGGGTTCTAATGAAACCCTAGCTCCCGATCCGTGGCAGCCAGGGGTTAATGGTATCATTGGAACACCCTGAGCATGACCTTTCCAATGATACAAAACATGACCATGTTAAATGTAAAAAAGATAATAATAAAAAATTATTTAAAAATTTTTAAAGTTTTTTTTGTTTTATTAATGCAGCAATATTGTTCCCATTTAAATTATAATGTGAACAATGATGCTGCACTAACAATTTTTTTCTATGGGGTGCATTTGCTAAAAATCATATAACTTCCCCCCAAAAAAAGTAACGAGTCCCCATTTCTTAGTTTTTTAACAAGCGCACCCCATAGAAAATATAACCGCAAAGGCTTGCATGATAAAATGTGAAAAAAAACACTTTACACACTGTAGATGATTAAAATTCAAATTTTATTGCATTTTTTGTTATAATATTGAGGCAGGACATGATGTATACAAATAATAATTATGAATCTGCCGAGTCTGCCGGAAAGAGCGATATATAATATGTCTGGGTTGTATAATAAAATGTGACTTCAATTCGCGTTTAAACATGATGAGCAAAACCAGTGAAAATGAGCTCAGCACACAGCGGTGAAATGGCTCAGCAGCGAAAGGGTTAAAATACATAGGGCCACATTACAATCTTAGTGCTAACGTTAACACTCACCTGCGTGAGCATTAACGTTTGCTGCGGTGTTTACCGCATATTACAATCCAAACGCTAACAGGTTAATAACCCATTTGCGTTTGGTACCTTGCGCTTTTCAGCTCGAGGTTACTGTACTTTGCACTCCCTATACTTAACATGGGGAGCGCAAAGTGTTAATCAGCGTTAGGATTACAATCTACTAGCGCTGATTAACGTCCGGCTGTGGTTAGCAAGAAGTTAACCAGAGCCAGGACTTGGTGTTAACGGATTCCACTTCTGCAGAATCCATTAACACCATCCAAAAAAATAAAAAAAGTGAGCAGATACTCACCTCCTGTCCCACGGCGAGGACCGCGGCTCCGTCCGCCTCCTCCGTCCGGCGGGAGCAGGGAGAGACTGGGGGAAAAGTTCCTCAGTCTCCCCCTGTGTATCACTACGCCGACCGGGCCGAACCTCGCGAGGCGAGCTCCGGCAGGTCATGTGACTGCCGGCGTCTGTCTCAATGAAGTCCTATGGACTCCATCGAGTGGATGCTCGTGGCTGCGCTCAGCAGTGCCTCGAGCATCCTGGGGCTTTGCACCCGGTAACAATGCAGGCAGCTTTTTTAGCGCCTGTATTGTAATTCCACGCTAAAACGGGGGTACTAAGGGGAAAACTGCAGGCACAGTTTTTCCTCCCTAGCACCCCCGTTTTAGCATTGTCAGATCAGTTCAGATATGAAATTTCTATATTTCGCAGGACTGTATACGTGACGGCCAGGAATTGCTTCACACAGGCAATTAGTCTGCGTGGCTAAAATGTAACAAGAATATGCATTCTAAGACAATGGATAAGCTAAACTCGTCTTTACGCAAACAAGGGAAGACCCTTCCATTGATCGGAACGGTCTTAATTGATTCTGGTTGTAAAAAAAAAAACAGATGTTAGATCAAATTGCTTAGAAGTAAGGGAACACAATGACAGCTGATCTTATCCTAGTATATGTATTCCAGGGCATTGTGTTTATTTGGTCAGATCTAAACTCTGAAAGCCATATAAACCTTAGACAATGGATTGCATAATCGGCAGAATAAAACTCAGAAAAGGTTAAATGATTAATTGACCTGTATAACCAGTTTGTAATGCTATAATATTCAGCGATATGATCTAACACTATATGGTATTTGAATATTTAATTTATGTGGTCAGTTATAATAGATAATCTTGGTGTCTTATAAAAGACAGAGACCATACCACATTTAATTGATTATTACATAACAAATGTCTTGTGTATTAACATTTATAAAACAGATTAAGTCTGTTAATTATGAATGAATGAATGAATGTATGTCTGCAGAATCCTTTTATACACACATACCTGTGGATATAAATAAGGGGTGTATGAAATGCATGCACGCCGTGGCGAAGTATGCCGGCAATTCAACAATAGAAATAATATTGATATTGTTAATAAAATCTATGGAGTCCCGGGATATAGGATAAAACGACCCCAAACCATTAAAAGATTGGCCAAATACATAAATTAATTCCTGCAGAAGGTTGATGGTTGATCTGAGATCGCCATCTGCTGGCCAGACCCCTGGAGTTAATGAATATATATATCCTCCAATACAATGAGGCCACATCGTGGTGGGCTAGATCTAAAACTGGGTGGGAAACCACTATATAGAGGGGGACTCCAGAAGAAGAGGGGACTAAAAAAAAGAGACCCTGAAAGAAAGCTGGGGGGGGAGACCTGAGGGACGCTTGGAGGGGAGAAAGGGCAGATACCATCAGCCACTCCAGTAAGACGCAACCACACCCTTATCTTTGACCATTCTATCTTCACTACCAGATGGTAAAGTATACCTGAATAACTTGATATCTATTTCCTAATTGCATAGTCCTTACTTTAGATGTCCATCACAAATTCAAGGAATATAAATGAAGTATTTTGCTGTTGAAGCCTAAACAGTAGAATAGTATCAGCCTTTCCGCTCTACTGCAGACGAGCGTTAAGGGAGAAACTATTACGGCTGCCTACTTGTGCCATAATTTAGTGAAATTATTTATATTCCAAGAATACTGGATGTGGACATCTAAAGACCAATTGTGTACCCATAGTGAGATACGCTGGAATTGTGAAATAGTTCTTGTATATCAAGTGCCATCAGCCCCATTAGTAAAACGAACATAACCCTTTGCATATACATCGTGCAGCCCCTTTTGATCGAATGCATGTAAGTCAATAGGAAGCTCTGGGTTAACGTATATTTAATGAAGTGCTGTGATTGATCTGTGTTCAAGAGATAGTCTACCTATCGAGTGTGTTATATATCTCCCTGAAGGAAGTTGCATTTAGTGAATAGGCCCCCACAATAATAAATTGTGCTGCAGGTGATGCCCAGTAACTAAGTGTTTTTTTTAGCCATGTTGAGGATTGATTTATAATGGAAAAGGTTTAAGTGAATAGAATGGAACTTGGTGTTTCAGAACTGAGGCGTGTATATATGTGGTGCAGTCTATAAACCTAAAATATTTGTCCATTCGATTATTGCGTGTCGCAGTATCGCTACTAATCACGATCTATAATCACTTTTGAAATTGCATCTTGCTAGTCCGTTGATAACATATGATTGTATGAAACTTGACGTGTGAATAAATTTTGGTTTCAATTGTTTTACCGTTACGCAGTCTCATATCATCTTTATTGACTTTATTGTGTCTAAAAATATCTAGATAGCATCAAAAGAACTCGGGATAATGTGCCATATATTTGTTAAGACGTATATTCATTGGTTGGTTATTAATCCTTATCTTAAGGGTAATACCACATTATACCACTGGTATTGGAGGCAATGTCAATAATATATATATATCTAAAATAAGAAAAATACACGTCATAATTAATATATCCCTGACCTATTAAAGGAGTCAAAAATCTCACAGCGTGGAGAATGTAATTTTGCCCATGATCAATTATAGTTCAATTTCATATATACGCTGATGAGAGTCTAAAATTTCCTTTGAGGACTTTAATCCTGAAGTTGTTGATGGTGTAGCCTGACAGATTAAGGCCGGGGTCAGACGAGCATTTTTAAGAGAGGAAGAATCGTCCCTGAGAGTAGACAGTCATTCCACTCTAACACCCGTCTGGCCACCTCACTGAGCGTAGTTAGCGCGCTCAGCAGTGCAAGACGCAGTCCTCCTATGGAGGCTAGTGCTTTGCAGCCCCATCGAACGCGCGTTGTAGTGCTTCGATGGGGAGGCTTTCAGCATGGCCACAGCACCAACACTGTAGAACACGCAATTTGTGCGCGTGCTACAGCATGTGGCCGGCCCCGTCGATGCATCATTGTGACGGACGCCGGGACACACGTCAGTATGGGCGCATGTAGTGTGCTCGTCTGACTCGGCCCTAAAGTAATGTTCGTCCGAGGTACACTATTTTATTTTCCTGATGGTTCTTGATGGAGTGTCAGTGCAGGTTCATTGTGAGAGTTTAAGGCCAGTTTCACTAATACAGCAGCACTTTTTATAGGCAGTGCACTGGATTATTAAACCACATTGGCAGACATACAGGAATACAAGCTCTTGATGTTGTATGTGGTGTTATTGTGCCAGGCTGTGCTGCTGTCACATAAATGTTGGCACAGTTTACAGAGGGACTTTTTGTAACGTGTGGTTCCCTTCCATTCTGTATGACGTTCTGTTCTTGGGTGAGTTTTCTGCGGACCATTGTTTGCCTCAGGTTTGGTGGTTGCTTAACCCCTTACTGCCAGGCAGGTTGTGCCTGGCAGAAGGGTGTTAATACCGGCAGGGCGTACCCTCCTCTGGTCCAACAATGCAGATGAGGCATGGTGTATGTCACTAGCTGCAGTGGGATGGCCTGCGTGTGCCAACTGGTGGGCCTTTCATGGTCCATAGATGCCAGCGGGGCTGGCATGCTATGCCACACCGCGATGTTGAGTCCCACCTAGTATGCCATGCAGTGTAAAACCTTAACCACTTGGCTGCGGATGAAGTGCTGGGAACATCCACTGCTTTCCCACTAGGCTGCAGAGGACATGTACAGCACATTGTCGAAGTCCCGCAGCTCGGCACCGATTGCAGACTTCTCCTGCACTGGACTGATATCTTACCTGTCAGAACCACCTATGGGACTTCCCTCTGCCCACTGATGTCATCATGCATGGGCATAATGATGCCAGAGACGGAACAATTCATTCTACTTGGCAGGGGATTCCCAGTAGAGGAGATATGGGGGTCATATGGACCCACATACCTGTCGAAATATAAGGGCTAGAGGTTCATATGAGGAATCGTTGGAAAGGCCAGATAATGGTTAAAGGGGTTAACAGCCAATAAGGGTGGCTGGTAGAATATTTCTTTATCTGCAGGGTCCTCTGTGATCAGTGGCGGCAGATGTTGGATGATTTTGCAAATTCCCTCCAGAGTTTTGTTATAGGATACAACTAGAAGGATCCGTGAGGTGTTATTCTTTTATTCTTTTCCTTGTAGAATATAAGCTGTTGAGTTGTTTTATTTTTTAGAAATTGTCCTTACACTTAAATGAGGCAGACAATTTGCTCAGGTGTTTAACCCTATCTTCAGTGTCAGAGCTGATTCGGTGGTACCTGATGGCCTGGCTGTAGATGATGCTTTGTTTGGTGTGGTTGGGATTAAAGATGGCCTTGCGGAGGGAGCTGTGTCTGTCTGTTGGATTTTTGTAAAAAAATAAAATTGTACAGTCCAGGAAGCTCACACTGTGCTTCGAGAATTCCATTTTGAGTTTAATAAATTTGGGAACATAGTAAATGTATTGTGGAAGTCTCCTCACCTTCTGTCCCGATGATGAAAATGTCATCAATGTATCGCAGATATTTATGCGGTTTGTGTGGGTGAGTAGCCAGGAATATCTGTTCCAGATCAGCCACAAAAATATTTGTGTATTGTGGCAGCATTTTACAACCCATAGCAGTTCTGGTCACAGCTAGCAGTTTTTATCAGAGCCGGATTTACATCTCAGGACCCTGCTCAGAATTCTGGATGCCCCCCCCCCCAAGAAAAAGTACCAAAACTGCTTTTTTAATTTTTGTTTTGGAGGAAACAAAAAAAATAACTAACATTTTAAAAAACTGAAGACCAGTTTCTTACTGCACTCACTTCAAAAAGGAGCAGAATTTATTGTCTTAAAACTATTGAAATTTTTTTGTTTTAGATGAACCATTAACAGATTTCGATATCACCAACTTATTTGCTCCCGGCTGTCACGGTTCCCAGATCTCACCACGCAGTACTTAACCCCCAACACTCCACAAAACCCAGAAGCTACCAACAGTGTAGCTGTGAATGATCCCTATCTGTCTGGTCCTTAGAATTGGCCAGGTAAACTAGCTAGACAGAAAAGGGTTAACAATACAGAGAGGAGTCAGCCGAGCCAGAATCAGGAATACAGAGTTCAGAATGGTCAAATGGAATAGCCGGGTCGGTATCAGAGCAGTAGCGTAGTACAAGCAAATAGTCTAGGGCAACAGAAGGCAGAATGGTCAGAACACAAGCAGAGGTCAGTAACAGGTTAAATCAATATAGCAGTCAGGTACAAGGAGCTCAGGATGGATAACCACGATCTGGCAACTTCTGAAACTAACTGAGGGTTTTTAAAGACCTTCACCAGGCCATGCCCCCCACTCAAGCCACACCTCATGCAATCACCTCCCTGCCTGTCTCCATTTAAACCAGGCAGTGGTCAGCGAGCAGCATCAGACTTGCTGTCCTCAAGCACACAGGTAGGGCTGGAAGCCCCCAACGTTACACCGGCATGGGAATTGAGAAGTTGAGTTAGTGCAGAGGCATTGCTTGCTTTATAAGTAAAAGCACATAATGCTACGGCCTTAGAACAGAGAAAGTAAAATTTGCATTTAATCTTTTTCCTTTTTTTGACACCATAAATGGTCATGTTGTTATCGTTGGAAAGGTCAGATTCTGACAAATTAGGTGTGTTACTCGCGATTATCAGTCTGCCTCTGAGTGACAGTGGCACCCCCTAATCAGTGGTACCCATGGCGGACTGCCACCCCAGCCCCCCTTAGTACGCCCCTGCTGGGGGTCCTTGCCGGTGTCTGGTATTGCTGTGGAAGCCTTGGGTTTGGATGCGCTCACTCTCTGCCTTGTACCCCACTTGCTGCCTGCATCCAAGATTTGATTCCATAATGTATCGAGGGATGCTTGTGAGGTCCTCATGAAACCGAGAGCTGTGGATGCTGTTCTATGCGGCGCCTCTTGTTGGTTGCTCTCTTCTTTTTTCCAAACTACCCCCCCAGGAGTTATTCAACCTTGTTCTTTTTGTTGACATTTTCAACTGCACCTTGATTAACTCCTAGCCACTGCATATTGTATTATGCAATTCTGCTTCTGTTTGGTTGTAACTGTTTTTTCTTTTTCTTGGTTTAAGAGGTTCACACTTTCATTTCAATGTGGTTTACCCCTTTATGCCCTGGATGCTCTCCCATCTTAGCCACAGCTGCCCTCCACATGCTGCCTCAGATTGCCTATGCGTAATCCTCAATTTAATTCTTTTCTTTGGATGTTAAAGGTCTTAACATTCCCCATAGATGTCATACCCTTCCAACGCCTTTTAGATGCCTGCATAGGGCCTACTACGTGGTCCAACCACGCTTCTCTCACGCTCATGTTTACGGCTGGGTAGTTAGCGTCAGTGGCGTAACTAGAAACCTGAGGGCCCCGGTGCAAGAATCCACTAAGGGCCCCCCCAAAAAAAGATCTAAGTATTTTTACTTATTTTTCACTGCAAAATAAAACAAAGATAGTATTGCCCCCAGCTCACATGGATATATATTGCCCCCAGCTCACATGATATATATAGGGCCCCCAGCTCTCATGGGTATATATAAGGCCCCCAGCTCTCATGGGTATATATAGGGCCCCCCAGCTCTCATGGGTATATATAGGGCCCCACAGCTCTCATGGATATATATATAGGGCCCCCCAGCTCTCATGGGTATATATTGGCCCCCAGCTCATGGGTATATAGGCCCCCAGCTCATGGGTATACAGCGCCCCACTACCTGTCCTCACTAATCACCAAATACACCCCAGCCCGCTCCCTAAGGTCAAACAGTGACCTGCGCCTAGCTTCTCCCCGCATCACCTCTTCCCATGATAGACTGCAGGATTTCTCACGCGCAGCCCCACTCTCTGGAACGCTCTCCCTCGTGCTGTCAGACTTTCCCTAACTTCTCTTCCTTCAAACGCTCCCTGAAAACATTCCTATTTAGGGAAGCCTACCACCCAACTCACTGACGCAACCATCAATCACTCTCACCTTACAGTCCTCTCCTCCTGTTTCCAACCCCAACCCTCCTAGATTGTGAGTTCCTACGGGAATAGGGCCCTCATCTCCTCCTGTACTGTTTGTCAAATGTTGTTCAATGTATTGTAACCCTGTCTGTACTGTGCTTATTGTACAGCGCTGCGGAATATGCTGGCGCTTTATAAAATAATAATAATAATAATAATAATAATATATAGGGCCCCCAGCTCATGGGTATATATAGGGCCCCCCAGCTCATGGGTATATATAGGGCCCCCAGCGCATGGGTATATATAGGGCCCCCCAGCTCATGGGTATATATAGGGCCCCCAGCTCATGGGTATGTATAGGGCCCCCCAGCTCATGGGTATATATTGGCCCCCAGCTCATGGGTATATAGGGCCCCCCAGCTCATGGGTATATATTGGCCCCCAGCTCATGGGTATATAGGGCCCCCAGCTCATGGGTATATATAGGGCCCCCCAGCTCATGGGTATATATTGGCCCCCAGCTCATGGGTATATAGGGCCCCCAGCTCATAGGTATATATAGGGCCCCCAGCTCATGGGTATATATAGGGCCCCAGCTCATGGGTATATACGGCCCCCAGCTCATGGGTATTTGGGTCCCCCAGCTCTCATGGGTATTTGGGTCCCCCAGCTCTTACCTTTGCTGGCCCCAGGGCAGGCTCTGCTGGCGTTCTGCTCTTCTCCGAGGCGAGCGGCCGCTGGAAGCATGCGTCTTGGCCGCTCGCCGGAAACCACCTGATCAGCGCAGAGGTCTCGCGAGAGGATCTCGTGCGCTGGTCAGGTGGTTCCTATCCCACGTGAGCGGCCAAGCTGCATGTCAGCGGCTGCTCGCAGGGAGAGGGACGGCCAGCGCGCGGCTCGCAGATTCCTGCACTGATTGCCGGAATCTGGCGGGCGGCCCCGGGCCCCCCTCCAGTGGCGGAATGCCAGGACCCGGTCGCAACTGCGACCGCTGCGACCCTGGTACTTCCGCCACTGGTTAGCGTCTTAATGATTCTCTCATTGCTAATAAGGATGACGCAGAGACTGCTCCCGCGGTTTTGAGAGAATATTGCTGTCCAAATGTAAGGGATGACACAGCAGTGTCCACAACCTGGCAGGCTCATAAAGCGGTCATTAGAGGTAATTTTGCCCAGCAGGGCCCAAAACTGGTAGAGTGTCCCCCCAAAACCCGTGTCTTTATCCGTCCCTGCTATACTCTAATCTATATTAAATATCATCTTCCACTTGCAAGTGCATTCTCTCTAGACTACAAAAATCCTTTTACAGAGATGTTACATCCTGCTGGAACTTTATAACCTTATTTTGCATCATTAACAAAGATAGGAGTTAGTTTCATCTCACAATTAATGTGATAATGACCAAAAACATTCAAGTGGACCCAAGAATTAACACAGAGGTTTCCCATTCTCAGACAATTTGAGAATTTACTATTAACAACAACTCTCTGTATCCTATCACTGAGCCAATTTTCAATCCAAGAACGGGTATGTTGCTCTAATACGATCTCCCTTAATTTCTATAATAACCGTTTCTGAGGGACTCTGCCAGATACTTTATAGCAAAATTTAAATAGATCACGTCTACTGGTACACTGTGATCTATATTTCCACTCCCAAATTAATAGAAATCAATTAATCCCTTAACACCGTAGGCAGACTAAGCTGACCCGACGCAGGTAGACCTAGACGACATCATAGCACAGGCAGCATAGCTTGCTCCATGGTTTTCTGGCAACTCTTACGACCTGCCTCCCTACCCTGCATCCAATCTATGTCATTGTCTGCAGGGGGACTGCCTGTGGCGTTTAGCCTGCCTGCCTCCCTGCGGAGCCCTGGCAGTAAGGGGTTAACTTTGCCTAACATCATCAATAACACGCCACCTGCTGTTGGTTTATTTATTTATTTTTCTTCCATATGGATTCTCATGTTCATCGATCTTGCTACAAGAGAGATTTTCACTGTTGTTTGGAACAATGCTAGATGGCAATGTTTAGTGAATAACCCACTCAGCAAATCTTTTGTTCTGAACACAAGTAGTAGACAAACTCTATTAGTCATTAAGATAAGAACTTCAAATGAAATGCTGGCCTCATTTCCCGATTAACATTGGTCACAGTGAAGTCTGGTGAATCATGATGAAAGACATACGGCAAAATCTCCAAGTTGTTAGAGTATTAAATATTAAAAGAAAAGAAATTAACAGTTTATATGTTCAAATAATTTGGAATTCAGTTTTTTTTTAATTTCTTTAAAAAATGTATATACAAAGCTACTTAAATACCCTTATCTTAATTACAAACCCAGAACAGCTGTCACAGCTTCCGCATACAAAGTTGGATTCTAGTCTACTTCTCTTGTTTTTAGTAATTAGAGATTATATATGGTGAAACCCAAACACAGCTTGTTCTTAGATATGTTAGTTTGTGTTCTTCCTGTTTTGAGTATATTGTTTTTACATAAATCTGGGATAATCTAATGGATAGCACTAAAACCTAAGTGTTTATCTCTAAATGTACAGAGCAGGCATTAGAATTCCACTGCTTTTCTCACATTTAGTTCAACACGTCTGCTTGTGAGAACATTGATTTAAAAGCAGTCAATATATTCAACACTGTGCTGTAACCTTAATATTGTGTAGCTCAGTAGAGAGCAGGGATGCAGTCTGCTAAGAGTTTTACAGCGTCTTTTAGAAAACTCCACATATGAGAAAGAAAATTGGACAATCTGATAAAATCTAATTATTTAAATATATGATGCCGCTGAATAGAATAAGCATTCTTAAAAAAAACTTCAGGGCTAGAGGTAGCTTCCTATTTTTTTTCTTTTTAGGAAAAATGAATCAAATAAAAATCCATACACAGTTATACAGGCTGAAAAAAGACGTGCGTCCATCGAGTTCAGCCTTTTACACATCATCCACTACTGTTGATCTAAAAGGCGACAAAAAAAACCCAGTCTGAAGCACTTACCAAATATACAACATACTGGGAAAAAAATCCTTTTTGACCCCAGAATGGCGTTGAGATTTCTCCTTGTATCAAGCAGCTTTTACCCACATATTAAATTTATAACTGGAATAGGGCCCTGTGTTTATAGCAAGGAGGGTGAGTGTTATTTGAGGTGAGTGCAATAACCATGTGTTATGAATATAGTATGTACCCAGTGTCACTAATCCATTGCCTTCTGTAAGGACCCACCTGTTACTATGTTTTATGTCACTTTTTCCTATCTAGAAATCCACACTTGGCAGAGGTCAAACCACCTTGCCTTCGGACCAAAGTTCTCAACCCTCCCAAGCCTGGGGGCCCTCCTAGTAATAGTAGATACTCGAGTATACCGCTAGATTTTGGTGAGAAAAAGTTACCTTAAAATTGGAGGGGTCGCGTTATATTCGAGACATCTGCATGGCGTGTAAGAAAAATTAAAAAAAACTTGAATTGCTCATAGATCCCAAGTCTCCCTGACTATCGGCGGATGACATGGTGGATGAGCCAGCTTGCTGGAGCAGGAGGTCAGAAAACAACACCTCCCTGCGTGCTGGCTATTGGTGAATGATTCACTGTGTCACTGGACATCTTATTGCAAGTAAGAAGACAGGTGGCCAGCGGCTTCATATCTAGTAACAACTACAATCATTCTAGAGCAGAACACCATGGCCTGAGGGGTAGCCTGATTGTGTTAAGAAAACCTGGAAGGATTTTAACCCCTTAAGGACACCGGACGTTCCATGCCGTCTTGCATTTGGTGGGCTTTAACGCCGCGGGACAGCTTGGAACGTCCTGGACGTCCAGAGCCCAGCCGGCAGTGATACTCACCTCCCCGGTGGCTCCCATCCATGAAGCCAGATCTGTGTTTTTATAGCCTCCCGGCGCACTGACATCATCGCGCCGGGCGAGATGACGTCACTTTCAGGACCCCCCCCCCCGCCGGAGCAGGGGAAGTGCCTGAAGGGGAGGGGGTGGATCCTTTGGATCCCTCTATCTCCCCAACATCAGGGGCTAGAAGGCTCTGGCAGGCATCGCTGAAACGGTCACAGCCTGACCTTTCCAGTGATGTATGGGGTTAACCACTTACTTGCAAAGTCGCGATCTGGCACCAATCGTCACTGGATTGCAGCCTATTTACGGTGGGGATTGCCATCTTGGATGGCAGCACCACCTCCGGGTCCCCCCGCGTCAACTGACTCATCACACATGGTGTGATGATGTCAGTTAACCGGGGAACCCCTAGCTGCAAAGGGATTTCATATGGAAATCCCATAGAGGAGATAGAGGGTTTCAAAGAACCCCCTATCTCCTTATCGGTGGCAGTTAGGGGGTCATGTTAGATATCATTGGAAAGGCCAGAGTATGGCCTTCCCAATGATATCAAACATGACCATGTTACAAGTAACAATAAACTGTAAAAAAATTAAAATAAATATAAACGGGTTTCCCGTTCAATTCTTTTTAACAATTCTACTGCATAGAATATAACCGCAAAGGCTCAGATAATAAAATGTGAAAAAAAATACTTTACACACTGTGGATGATTGAAATTTTGATTGAAAATTCTAATTTTTTGTTATAGCAGTCTGGCATGACGTATATATATAATAATGATATATTATTATTCTGCCAAGTCTGCCGAAAAAGAGGATATATAATTTGTTTGGGTCATACAATAAAACGTCACTTAATACCGCGTTTAAACATGATGAGCAAAAATGGTCAAAATGACTTCAACACACTTCTACTTCTCGAAGAGTGCCGAACTTGTAAAATTTCCCCCGTCATTAGGGGTTATTGGCTTCCCAGTACAGGTATACTTTTATAATTTTTCTCCTCGCGTTATATTCGAGTCTTGAGTATTCTCTCATTTCCATAATAAATCTCTATCCATCGCGTTATATTCGGGTCGTGCTATATTCGAGTATCTACGGTAATAGTTTCTCTCAACAATAATTTGTTAACAGCATTGTTTTACCAGGAAGAAATACAATGACATTTCTCTTAGTTTAAAGAATATCCTGGGATAGGTCAGCAAAATAATAGCTTACAATGTCATTATAGTGTTATAAACAGAGATAATGATTATTTACAGTATTTCAGTAGTAGATGTTATGTACATTAAATCATTATCACAATTTGTATAAAATAATTTTTTAGTTGAGCCAGTTTCTTGAGGTTTCACAGAGAAAGAAATGTGTATGGGTCATTTAATCAGGTACAGGTAATTTAAGTAATTGATAAGAGAGGTTTAAACGGCCTTATTTTAAGCCATGGAGTAATGAGGTAAGCTTATAGCTTAAATACATTTGGCAAATTGCTGTTTTTATAAATATACTTCATGAGGAGAGACAGTGATAGGATCTCCCTATACACCATAACACCTGCAAGGAGTATTCAATGTTGTGAAGCTGATGCTTGGAGTATCATTTGAATTATGCTGTAATTCTGAGAATATATATAGGGCCAGTGCAGGCACCCTAATTAGAACACATGGAGGCCATGTAAGTGAAGTGTAGTGAGAAAGGAGTCAGCATACGCCATGGGAATGTCCTGGGGGCGATCTAGGATGATTACCCTCAATAAACATACCCGGCAGGGGGGTAGGGAACGCCAGTCTCAGATACAGTTAGTTACAGTTACAAGTATTTATAAAACGCCGATAAATTCCTTGGCGCTGTACAATGGGAGAAACAGAATAACAAATATACATACATACATTTTAAACCCGCGGAACAGAAGGAGGGAGGACCCTGCTCAAGAGCTTACAATCTAAGAGAGAAAGAAGTCGCGGGGAAAAAGCCAGTAGGTGGCAGAGTGGCATCAGTGGGGAGGGCCAGGGGGCAATGGAGGTAGAGCGCTGCAGGGTCCTCTACACCCTCATAGTGGCAGATATTGTGGAGTGCGGGGGTCCCTTTACTCTATATGCACATTCTCAATTACAATTTCTATATATACCCATCATCGAACCTCTAAGGTCAGCCCTGTATGCGACATCAACTGTGTTACTCGTAGCGACATCACCGAGCATGTGCAGTGTGTGATGGTTTCAATATCATGAGTAGACTCTCAGGGAGTACAACTAGAAACCAACTTTAGTCTCAGACTCCTGCAAGAACTGACACAATATCCTGTGACCTGACAGAAGTTAATGGTGGACCAAAACATTAACTATTTAAGGTGGAACTGTGTAGTAACATTAAGCATTGAGAACTTAAACATTTAACATTAGAGATTTCACAAACAAACTGAAATATATAACACAGTGCATCAAGTGCCTGTTGCCGCCCCTCCTGATGAGTCCTGATGAGTGGGTGGATGAGCTTCTTGGTCCCCCTTCAGTATAATATAATGCTCTGGGAGCATTGTGGCAGCTGGAGTGTGGAAGAGACTGGAATTGTAAAGGGGTTCGTGTTCGAGGGTGTTCCCCACATTGAGCAGCAGCCACCCTTTTGTTTTCCCCTGTGCCTTTAGCCAAGTTGTATAGGAGGAGTATATACAGCACACCTAGCACTTGGGTCCCTCATCTCCTGCATGCAGAGCTGTTCTTTCATGGAGGAAAAACTGTGCTGACCGACTGCTACCTGGAGCCTTGCCGCTGCTACCTAGGCAGATGAAATACAGGACTGCCATAGATCAAGCAGTGGCAATAGTGCAGGAAAACACCCCTCATCTCACTATAGGCAACGGCCTAATTTACCTAATGGGTTTGCCAGTCCTGTTCTTATATGTTGCAAAGATAGTCTAATATACACTATATTGCCAAAAGTATTCGCTCACCCATCCAAATAATCAGAATCAGGTGTTCCAATCACTTCCATGGCCACAGGTGTATAAAATCAAGCACCTAGGCATGCAGACTGTTTTTACAAACATTTGTGAAAGAATGGGTCGCTCTCAGGAGCTCAGTGAATTCCAGCGTGGAACTGTGATAGGATGTCACCTGGGCAACAAATCTATTCGTGAAATTTCCTTGCTCCTAAATATTCCACAGTCAACTGTCAGCTGTATTATAAGAACAAGGAAGTGTTTGGGAACGACAGCAACTCAGCCACGAAGTGGTAGGCCACGTAAACTGCAGAGCGGGGTCAGCGGATGCTGAGGCCCGTAGTGCGAAGAGGTCACCAACTTTCTGCAGAGTCAATCGATACGGACCTCCAAACTTCATGTGGCCTTCAGATTAGCTCAAGAACACTGCGCAGAGAGCTTCATGGAATGGGTTTCCATGGCCGAGCAGCTGCATCCAAGCCATTCAGCACCAAGTGCAATGCAAAGCATCGGATGCAGTGGTGTAAAGCACACCGCCACTGGACTCTAGAGCAGTGGAGACGTGTTCTCTGGAGTGAAGAATCGAGCTTCTGCATCTGGCAATCTGATGGACGAGTCTGGGTTTGGCGGTTGCCAAGAGAACGGTACTTGTCTGACTGCATTGTGCCAAGTGTTAAGTTTGGTGGAGGGGGATTATGGTATGGGGTTGTTTTTCAGGAGCTGTGCTTGGCCCCTTAGTTCCAGTGAAAGGAACTCTGAATGCTTCAGCATACCAAGACATTTTGGACAATTCCATGCTCCCAACTTTGTGGAAACAGGTTGGAGCTGGTCCCTTCCTCTTCCGTCATGACTGTACACCAGTGTACAAAGCAAGGTCCATAAAGACATGGATGACAGAGTCTGGTGTGGATGAACTTGACTGGCCTGCACAGAGTCCTGACCTCAACCGATAGAACACCTTTGAGATGAATTAGAGCGGAGACTGAGAGCCAGGCATTCTCGTCCAACATGAGTGTGTGACCTCACAAATGCGCTTCTGGGAGAATTGTCAAAAATTCCCATAAACACACTCCTAAACCTTGTGGACAGCCTTCCCAGAAGAGTTGAAGCTGTTATAGCTACAAAGGGTGGACCGACGTCATATTGAACCCTATGGATTAGAAATGGGATGTCACTTAAATTCATATGCGAGTCAAGGCAGGTGAGCGAATACTTTTGGCAATATAGTGTATATACTGTATATATATAGCCTAGATCCGTGGTTCCCAACCGTGGTCCTCAAGTACCCCTAACAGGCCAGGTTTTCCAGATATCTGAAGCACAGCACAGGTGATATGATTTGCTGCTCAGTGATTGCAGTATTCAGTCTGGATTTCCCAAGGTAATCCTTAAAATCTGGCCTGTTAGGGGTACTTGAGGACTGCGGTTGGGAACCACTGGCCTAGATGAATAAACATCTGAAATTCACCAATATTTTCAATCTTTGCTTGGTGAAAAGAAGCCTGACGCTCTTGAAAGTAAACATTCGATATTGATTTATTAGCATTTTCCATATAATATGTAAAAATACATGCTAATAAAATTGCCAGAAGTCTTAACTTTTATGCTCTTGGAAACCAGTTTCAAATTTATAGGAAGCTAAACTAACCCGGAGCTGTTTCAAATAGATACTCAAATACATTGGCTTTCTCTGTAATGAAGAACAATTAAAAGTTGCACTCACTAAAGAGAAAGAACCCGCAGGCTACACAGGTGTTCTAGGGCATACAGTAGGTGATTATGCTATATTATTACAGTTCCTCCTTCATTAAAATAAAGAGTTATCTTGGAATTTATAAACAGAGGTAATAATCTTTTAAAGGTAACTGATGAAAGTTAAGCGTAATTAATGGTGGTATTTTTTAGATGTTAGAATTCAAACAATCTGTTCGCCAAGCTGCTCTGTGTTATAATCAGGAATCTGTTTATTTTCTGCTTTCATGCACAATCATTTTTTTGTTAGTATCATGATGTTTCTACATATTAATTCACTGTCCTAATTTAAATGCTTGCACAGCTAGGTCCATCTCCCCAGGAAACCAATAGATGAAAATTAAGTTATATGGCAGCTTCAGGATACTATAAATCATGTTATCTAGTGAATATTAAACAAAGGATGCTTTTGATATGATGCTTTGAAGCTACTATGGTTTGTGGTATTATTAATAAATAATGTTTATTTACTAATTCTCAGATAATAAAAAACAAATCCTTTGACGAGCTGATGAGACATAACCAGCTTGGTGAATGTCTTATAGGAGCTTAGGGTTAGATTTTGTTCTATTGGCCAATGTTATTTTTTGTTTTTTCGGAAGAAAACTGATATTTGTTTCCAAATAGCGTCTCACTCAGTTGAAAAAAATGAAGCCTGAGCCTAATTCAAAAAAATTTCCCTGTTTAGAAAAATATAGGGCCATTAAAAAGTCCAAAATCCTGACTGAAAATACGTGTGCACAGAAGTGTTTGTGTTTCACTGTCTTATTGTAAAATCTGGATTTGCAATTTTGCACACTTCAATCTTAAATCCAGGAAATGCAAATCTTACTGTAAATCCCGGACATGTATAATTTTACTGTAAGAGTGGAAATAATAAAGTATGATCTTGCAAGTTATAACAGTAAATTATTAAAGTATGGATTTGTGGGATATAATATTACATGAAGTATTAACTTAGGGAATTTTGGTTTGTAATTATATTAGCTGAATATTAATGTACAGACTTGTGTTATAATATTAAAATGTAATGTATGAACTTGCAAATTGTAATTTAGAGTGTGGAGGTTGCGCGTTACTACTGTAATTGCAGATCCTAATTCGGACCAAATCTATGCTCAGACGGGGATATACTGTACTATACTATAAATTAATAGAAGAAAATATTTCATTCTAAATGTGAGCAAATTAATACAAATAGAGGCTATATAGAATTTTGTGTATTTCACAATATGCTACACTATGGTGCATTTTGTCTTTTTATTTTTTATTGTTCAAGGTTATTGCCGTGTGGCTGAGGGTGCTGATTATGTCATTTATACTTGTTAGTGCTATTGGCATTTACCCCTATTTTCCTCTGTTTAACGCTATACAGTGAATTCGATTAAGTGGATTGAATATTATAAGGTGTTTTCACTAACGTCCGTATTGGCACCGAATTGCCCTGAACGGTGAATTTTGGGTCAATTCATCTATTCACGAAAAACAGGCAAATTGACATTTCGGCGGCAAATGGGTGCTGCCAAAATTGTCCCATAGAAGACTATTGGTTCTTCTATTCACCTGCAAAATTGCACTGGAATTCGAGCGAAATGCCCTGATTTTCGGTGTTTCAATTCGACAGGTCTAAATGGGCGAATACAATCGCTTTGATAAAAAAATATCTTTTATTATTTTTTTGAAGACTGTTTATTCTTTGCAAAAACAATTTTTTTAAGTTTTAAAAGACCTTTTTGTATTTTTTTGACAACATTCTTTCAAAAAAATTAAGACTTTTTTGTATTTTGTACCAGCCGTTTGTTTTATTTTTTTAAAGTACTTTTTTTTATTTAGACACATGTTTATTGATTAAAACTCTTATTACAAGAATAGGAGACTTTTTTTTCTTTTTTAAATTCGGTGGAATTCACCAATGCCAATTCGGCGTTATTAATATTATCATCATTTATATAGTGCAGTTTCCGCAGCACTGTACAATGACCAAATGGAACGAGATACAGATAAACGGACATAGGAAGGAAACGAGGTGTAAAGGGCCCTGCTCATAGGAGTTTACAGTCTATTCAGTGCAATTCGGCGGTTGTCAGCACAATTCGGCAGTTTTCTCCGATCAGTAACTACTTCAATGACTACAATTTTGACAAAGTATGGTGACCACTCACGAAATAGTAAATTCACCATATTTTTGCCGAAATAGAATTTCTGAAGTGGGCTGAAACGTAAAGCACCAAAATTGCACGTATTTTCAGTGCTTTGTGAATAGATCCTATAAATGAGAGATAAATGATTTGACTTGCTTTAGCCTGCTAGCTTTGGCCCTAGCCATCAAATTGTTATTCTTTGCACACAGGTTCAAAAATGACTTGAATCTGGAATCAATATAATTTTCAGATAAACAGTTGTTGATGTGTAACAATCTGGAAAGCATGACAAGCCAGTTTCTAAGGCTATGAGAAGTGAGCGAACATCTCATCAATTTCACAAATGAGTAAAGAGTAAAGTCATTAATGAGGAAACAAAGAAACTTACAACACCCATAGGTCAGAAGGTGTCTGGTTTTTAAGATAATTACATGGTTCACTGAATCACACTCAACAAGAATTGATGTCAAAATAACACGGTGGAAATGCATTTTCAATCTAAGGATTGTGCTCTTTTCAATTGTTCTGTAAATAATATGAACGATCCTCCAAAGTTCTATGAACATACAGTCAGGTCCAGAAATATTGGGACATCGACACAATTCTAACATGGAGTTGGAATGAAACAAACACAATGTGCTTTAACTGCAGACTGTCAGCTTTAATTTGAGGGTATGTACATCCAACTCAGGTGAACAGTGTAGGACTTACAGCAGTTTGCAGATGTGCCTCCCACTTGTTAAGGGACCAAAAGTAATGGGACAGAATAATAATCCTAAATCAAACTTTCCCTTCTTAATACTTGGTTGCAAATCCTTTGCAGTCAATCACAGCCTGAAGTCTGGAACGCATAGACATCACCAGATGCTGGGTTTCATCCCTGGTGATGCTCTGCCAGGCCTCTACTGCAACTGTCTTCAGTTCCTGCTTGTTCTTGGGGCATTTTCCCTTCAGTTTTGTTTTCAGCAAGTGAAATGCATGCTCAATGGGATTCAGGTCAGGTGATTGACTTGGCCATTGCATAACATTCCACTTCTGTCCCTTCAAAAACTCTTTGGTTGCTTTTGCAGTATGCTTTGGGTCATTGTCCATCTGCACTGTGAAGAGCCGTCCAGTGAGTTCTGCAGCATTTGGCTGAATGTGAGCAGATAATATTGCCCGAAACACTTCAGAATTCACCCTGCTGCTTTTGTCAGCAGTCACATCATCAATAAATACAAGAGAACCAGTTCCATTGGCAGCCATACATGCCCACGCCATGATACTACCACCACCATGCTTCACTGATGAGGATCATGAGCCGTTTCTTTCCTTCTCCATACTCTTCTCTTCCCATCACTCTGGTAAAAGTTGATCTTGGTCTCATCTGTCCATAGGATCTTGTTCCAGAACTGTGAAGGCTTTGTTAGGTGTTGTTTGGCAAACTCTAATCTGGCCTTCCTGTTTTGAGGCTCACCAATGGTTTACATCTTATGGTGAACCCTCTGTATTCACTCTGGTGAAGTCTTCTCTTGATCGTTGACTTTGACACACAAACACCTACCTCCTGAAGAGTGTTCTTGATCTGGCCAACTGTTGTCAAGGGTGTTTTCTTCACCAGGGAAAGAATTCTTTGGTCATCCACCACAGTTGTTTTCCGTGGTCTCACGGGTATTTTGGTGTTGCTGAGCTCACCGGTGCATTCCTTCTTTTTGAGAATGTTCCAAACAGTTGTTTTGGCCACACCTAATGTTCTTGCTATCTCTCTGATGGGTTTGTTTTGTTTCTTCAACCTAATGATGGCTTGCTTCACTGATAGTGACAGCTCTTTGGATCTCATCTTGAGAGTTGACAGCAACAGATTCCAAATGCAAATAGCACACTTGAAATGAACTCTGGGCCTTTTATCTGCACATTGTAATTGGGGTAATGAGGGAATATCACACACCTGGCCATGGAACAGCTGAGAAGCCAATTGTCCCATTACCTTTGGTCCCTTAACAAGTGGGAGGCACATCTGCAAACTGCTGTAAGTCCTACACCGTTCACCTGAGTTGGATGTACATACCCTCAAATTAAAGCTGCCAGTCTGCAGTTAAAGCACATTGTGTTTGTTTCATTCCAACTCCATTGTGGTGGTGTATAGAGCCAAAGATGTTAGAATTGTGTCGATGTCCCAATATTTCTGGACCTGACTGTAGTACTCTTTGTAAACATGGAACACATATTGTATATTTGAAATGCCCTTTTCCATCAGAAGAAAATAAAATCCTAGTTAACATAATCACTAACTATTACATACATGGAGATGAATGTAATGAATCTATCACTGAGAAATGATTTTTAAGTATCATTTAAGTAGCGTGGAGTGAAATTCAGTCTGTAATGAGTTCTGTGTGAAGTTGCCCTGAGCAAAATGCTTCGTACACTGCACAAGATTCATTAAACTATCTGTACAGAGAGCCAAGTGCCTCCCTATGGAAGTAAGGGAGCGAATCAGATTAACTAAACCTCTCTACAGTGTGCACTACAAGGATATTGTAATAAACGTTAATAAAATATTGTTCAGAAATATTCCAAATGCAAAACCATGTTTTGATATCTGTACAGGTTTTATCTATTGTTATTTAAGTTCTGTTTGTTTAAAATTTTGTTTGTTTATGATTATGAGCTATAATAATAAAAAAAAATATTTTCAACTGCTGCTGTTGGCTATGATTCTAGAGGAGCATTGGTACCCCTTTATATATACTATATGTGCGGTAAAATGAGACAGATACATCCAATTATTGTGAGTATTACTTTATACAAGACGTTGGTTGAATTGCTGGGAATTTTAAAAAACGGTACTTGTTCTCTTTTCACATGAAGATTGATTGAATGGGATAAGCACCATATCTGAAAGGGTGTTATACGCTCTGTCAAGGAGGCTAAAAGAAGGGTGAAGGGCCTTTCTGATCCTGAAGTGGATCTACAAATCACTTTACTTAAAAGAAGCTCTGGAGCATTTGAGTGCGTCATGAATATTATATATAAGATTGTATAAGGTATGCACAGGACTCCCACAATTGTTTGTTTGATCTTTCTTCTCTTGGATGTATATTGGAAGATGCTTTAAGAACATACACTGGAGTCTACAAAAGCAGAATCACTTAACAGCAGGCTCTGAGAGCCTGTATTCTGTACAGAAAAGCATATTGATATGAGAAGAAAAGGCTACACAATTGGAAATACAACATTAAATTATCGTAAACCCCTAAAGAACAGGTAAGGGCTACTGAGAAGGCTTACATCATCTGAGAATTTCTGTTAGCTGATTCTGCCTTTATCAAATAGCATATCAGCGTTATATAAACATCTACAAAATTCAGGTTAGAGCCTCTCCTGACTTTCAGGGTAAATGGGAGATACTCAGAGATTCTCCTATTACCAACGACCAATGGACTAAAGCTATGCACCTGACTCATTATGGCTCTTATGCTGTAATACATGGTATCTTCTGTTAGCCCTCTCTTCTGGCACTGGCAAAAATAATTACATACATGCATATTTGGTCGACAAGAGAGAAATTATATACTTTTTGGCAACTGGGTGGAGTAGAGGTAACATTACTGCTCTATAACAGTGGAGACCGTGGAGACACAGGTTTGAATCCCGGCAAGATCACCTCTCCAGTAAGTTTCCTTGGGCAAGACACCTAATGGTACATACTCGCCACCCAAGATATCCTTGAAAATGAGAGAAATCTCAATGTATCCATCCTGGTAAAATACTTTCACAAAATAAAAACAAACAACTAGTGAGAGATGTCAAAGTGGAGGTTGCGGGTTTAAAAATGGATCTGCCTCCTGAATACTTTCTGTTATTTCACATTGAAACGGATCACTACTATTATATCTGCTGCTGACGTCATAGTTATTGATCCCACTCCACTCCACATGTCTCGACTGTCCTTGAATGCATTACAATAGTAGAGTCTGCGGTCAGTTGTGGTAGGATGTATTTGTGATACATACACAACCGGGAAAGGAAAACCCTAAAATGAAAGACCAGTCCTTAGAATGGCTGGAATTTAATCTCAGAGAAAGAGTAGTCAATAAACAAGCCAAGTTATGGGAAACAAGAAATACACAGAATTGAAAATAACCAGCCAACATCAGGATACCAAAAATACATAAAATCACAAAACTATAGCCAGGGTGTAACACAGGAGAAGTACAATAAGTACAGAAGCAAAGTCTATGTGGGTACACAAATATAAAAGAATAACAATGGAACGGGCTGAGGGATAACTAGAACTACAACATGGCCATGACGGAATGAAAAAAAGAGGAGATCCGGTGCTCCCAAATATCACCGTCTGCCTGCATATCTGGTGTCTGATTGTGAGACACCACAAAATGTGAGTGACACCCCTCGCTTAAGATTTATTTGAATCTGCTACACTATGTGTATTTATTTTATTTGAGGGATATTGGTGAGTGGCTACCAGATGGTGAATACCACTTGAACGAAGGAGACAAATCCATACAGAGGATCCTCTCCAACCTTTATGTGAAATAAGCACTGAATACACCACAATCTCTTAGATTATTCATTTATCTATGGTGGCGTAGGATATACCACTGAGTGGAAGCGATCAGTGGCTGGATTCATTAGAACTGTGAATACCTGGGAATTTTACTCATTTTATTAATTTACACAGTTTTATCCTACATCTCCTCCCTTTATTAGCAGGTATTTCCCATCCTGACCACTTCGCTCTGCTAATAATCTGTTGCTATCTGTTCCTCATACCCGCACGCCGCTGCCTCTTTTCTATGCAACATTAGACTCTCCCCATCTCTCCAGTCCTTCAAAAAGTCCCTGAAAATGCATTACTTTAGAGAAGCCTAAAGGCTCACACCATGATCTTCTCACTGTCATTTTCTCCTCTTCCCATTCAGCCCTCCTGCAACCCACCACTTCACCTACCCTATTCACCCTCACCTAATGGGTCACCCCTGTCCTCTTAGATTGTAAACTCTCGAGCAGGGTCCTCCCTCCTTCTGTTCCATGTGTGTAATGTGTATGTATATTTGTTATTCTGTCTCTCCCATTGTACAGCGCTAAGGAATTTGTTGGTACTTTATGAATGTTGTAACTGTAACTGTTTATATATCCTTTTGTTTATATTTATTTTATACATCTGCACATAAGCTTGCGATATTCTGTACTACCACTAGGTGGCGCCAGTAATACAGATCATTTTACTATGTATTATTATTAATCTTTATTTATAAAGTGCCAGCATATTCTGCAGCGCTGTACAATGGGCACAGTATAGACATGGTTACAATACATTGGACTAACGTTTGATAAACCAGTACAGGAGTAGGGATGAGCTGTTCGGTTCGATCAGTTCGGAGTTCGATTCGAACTTTGGCCATTTACAAGTTCGCGAACTTCTAACTTTTGGCGTGTTCGGTTAGAGTTCGCCAAATTTTTTTTTTTTTAAAAAAGTATAAAAAATGCTTAAAAAACCCCTAAAAAATCTAGAAATAAAGAGACTCTTTACTGCAGAATATTATAAGCAATGGTTTATTAGATATTGAATTAAAAACTAATGTGTACGTGCCAAGATTCTCACCTCTAAATGACCTGTGTTTTCAAACGGTAAACAACAGGTGTTTTTAGTCTGGTCTAATGAATTTGATACATTGTATGTATGTAGACTATACTGAGGGTGTGGTGTCTGATTCTGAGAAGTGTTAATTTCTCTCCTAAATCTTCCTCTAATATGCTGCATTTCACTGCTGTGTGCTCAGCTAATTTTTACCGCTTTCGCTCATCATGTTTAAACGCGATTTGAAGCCACATTTTATTAAATAACCCAGACATATTAGATATTGTTGTTTCCGGCAGACTCCGCAGATTCATAACATATAATTTTTATATGTATACGTCATGTCCTGCCTGTATATTATGACAAAAAATGCAATAAAAATTTAATTTTTACTCATCTGCAGTGTGTAAAGTTTTTTTTTTTCACATTTTAGCACATGAGCGTTTGTGGTTATGTTTTCTATAGGGTGCGCTTGCACAAAAATTAGAAATGGGGACTTGTTACATTTTGTGGGAGGAATTACGTGATTTATAGCAAACACACCCCATAGAAAAAAATCATTAGTGCATCATCATTCACATTATAATTGAAATGTGAACAATATTGCTGCATTAATAAAAATGACACACCAAAAAAATACATGTTTTTTTGTTTTTTTTCTTTTACTTTATACCTGGTCATGTTGGGTATCATTCAAAAGGCCATGCCCAGGCCTTTCGATTGACACCCTCCATGACCCCCTAGATGCCTGGAGATATCGGGGTTCAAATGAACCCCCTATCTCCACCAGGGGATTGGCCTGGGCAATATATATATACGCATTATGTGAGCTGGCCTGGGCAATATATATACGCATGATGTGAGCTGGCCTGGGCAATATATATACGCATGATGGCGCATCTGTGACTGTCTGTGAGCATGATGTGAGCTGGCCTGGGCAATATATATATATACGCATGATGTGAGCTGGCCTGGGCAATATACTGTATATATACACATGATGTGAGCTGGCCTGGGCAATATATATATATACGCATGATGAAAATTTGCAAAGGATAAGGCACGCAAAGTGAAATTTTGATGTGTCTGAAATTGAAACTTACGTGACAACTCTTATTTTTTTTTCCGTTAATTTATATTTGTTCATTACAGTTAATTTTAATTTGTTTAATAGAGTTAATTTAAAATCGTTTAATACAGTTTACTTATATTTATTTTACCTTTACTATTGGTGCTTTTCAAACTTTATTCTTAAATAAAAAGAAATTTAGCAGTTTCATGTTGTGTCGTTTTTTTTGGGGTTTTTTTGGGGGGGTGCAAGTAGCTGGTCTTGCCTAGGGCGCAAAATAGTCTAGCACCGGCCCTGACCGCATGGTCCACCCCTGCACTCTTCCACAATACCACAGAGGGGTTACTGTATGATGGCACTTGCTGGCCTGGCACCAAAGGCACAATATTTGGGTGCACTGCCACTGACGCCTATATCAGATTCATATCCTCAGAGGGGTTAATGTGTGACGGCACTGTTGCCGACGCTAAAGGCCCAATTTTAAAGCACCTATTGTTACTTTCATCCAAAGCCTGCATAAGTTTCACAATAATTTAGCCAAAAAAATCACTAAACTTTTGCTGTGTGTCCGAAAATGTCTCCTCTTTTCATACAGACTGCCGCCCCAAGCAGTTGTTTATGGTTAGATTAAAGGAAAAGCATTTACCGTCATTTGAAATGTAATTTTTTGGTTTTACATATTTCTATGCATCCTAGAAATCCACCACTTCACGGGCAGGTTATGGGGACCTCCTAGGCACGATATTTGAAGGAATTTTTCGTTTTTATTTTTAAACCTTATTTCATGGAAAACTCACTGTCCCTTTAAAAATGTATTTTTTTTTACTTTTTGTCCTTGTTTACTGTCCCCCAGGGAACTACCCGGACCCCCATACACCTTTTATGGCAAATATCTAGCATATATGCCCTCTTGGAGGGCACTCTAAAAATCGAATTTTCAGCCCCATTGACTTGTATTGAGTTCGAGTTCGAATTCGAACATTTGGAAAGTTCGAGTTCGAATGCGAACCGAACTCGGGGGTGTTTGGCTCATCCCTATACAGGAGGACACGAGGGCCTTATTCCCGTGGGAGCTTACAATATAGAAGGGTTGGGGGTGGAAACAGGAGAAGAGAACTGCAAGTTGAGAATGATGGGCTGCAACAACAGGGCAATGACTGAATGATAAATACCATAAGAACCTTCTAGGTAAGCAGCTATCATTTGATGCTAGCCAATGGTGTCAGATGTCAAAAAAACACATGGTCGATATGGACACATAGTATAATAATCTTCCTGTAATCAATATGCGTCTAGTCAATTAAAAGAATCTGTGACATTACTATGATGCCTAGCGGGAGCTGTGTCGACTGAACGATGCTCAGTGGGAGCTGCATTGACTGAATGACACTGAGCAGGAGCCACGTCGATTGAACGACGCTCATCAGGACATTCAAATTGAAATAACGCACATCCACAACTTGTATAGCAGCAACAGTATAATTCTGCCTATCATGATGACACAGTTTAACAGGCATGAACCTGCTGTCATTCCTGTCAAGTTGACAACCTAGTGGAATCTAAAAAGTGGGTTGCTCATGTATTACCTTCACCTTTTGGTTTTACTGGGATCATTTTTAGCCTTCCCTTGGCTCCTTACTTTTGCGTTCAATAAAAACTGGGGATGAGATAGAGAAACTGGAGTCTACTAAATAACTAAATTGCTGTCTTTGAGTCCCTTAAACTCCTCTGCCTCTTACATTGTCACCTTCTAAAACACCATATTCTATTTTACTACATGCTGATTTTTTAGATAGTAAGAAAATTACATTACTGGTGGGCAGTCCCCTGTAATTCTCCCCCCTTTCAGGTCTATAAAAAAAAAAAGTGAAAATCAGGAGAACTGGCAGGAGAAGAGAACAATCTATACCAAATAGCTGATTTGGAAAGTGAAATAAATGGGAGAATTATTCTGGTTTAGCTATTTTGACCTAGAATTTTCACTTCTCCAGTCATTCTCCCGAGTTTCACCTTTCTTTGAATAGCCCTGTTTGTTTCCTTTCTTGCCCTAGAACAGGGGTCAGCAACCTTGGCTCCCTGATGTTTTGGGAACCACATCTCCCACGATGCTCAGTCACCCATTAGGCTGACTGAGACACATGGGAAATGTAGTTCCCAAAACATCAGGGAGCCAAGGTTGTCGACCCCTGCCCTAGAACAAACCCTCCCCTTCCCTTTACTCAGACCACCCTACTTCGTGACACTCTCAAAAGGTTCACAACACTGCAATTTTATGGATGTAACAGCTGTAACTCTAAAAACACATGAATAACTGGAATATGTATACTGATGCCTGACAATTTGATGATTGCAGTCATCTATGCGCTCTGTTCTAATATACATAAGTAAATTGCATTGTTTTTTGTCCTGTACATATTATTGTTTTGTCTCTTATTCAATAAAACTTGAAATACATTAACACTTGCTTTGTATATTTTGATTTAAATGGGAAATGTATTCTAAAATAATATGCTAACTTTATACAGTTACAAGACCTGTAATACCCAGGACATACTTGAAAACGAGAGAAATCTCAATGTATCCTTCCTGGTAAAATACTTTCTCAAAAAAAATAAAATGGTCTCATATATGCTTTTCGCGAATATTTAATATGTGGAAATCCAAAGGCTTTATAGATGATTACGCATGTTGTAACATATTTAATTAAATGTAATATTCTCAAGACAGACATCTTTTCGATTGTGCTACAAGGCAGTTATAATGCAAATTACAGCTATTTAAAATTAGATGCAAGAAAAGTTATTATTGAAGTGGAAGTGTAATATGCTTGTTATTTTGAATCTGTATTAATTCAATATGTATATAACCTCTCAACCATTTAAAGTAGACCTTCCAATTAATTTTGTTTCATAAATCCATGTAAAAGACTATTCTCAGCACGTAATATAGTTGCAGTACGTCTAGTTGTAATTAGCAGGTGTCAATATGCATGTTGGAAAATTTACTGGTAAAATGTCTGAACACATTTAAAGTCATATTTCAATCAGTATCTGTGATTGAAGAGTTGATGATGATTAGCTCTTTACAGAAAATTAAGAAATTATGTTTTTTTTAAAAATCCCTGATTATCCAGGATTCTGGATGTATTGCTGGTAGTAACGTTAGAAAAGTACGGTTTTGTTGGTAAAATGTTAAACGTTTCTTTCTACACTTATTTAATCTTCTGCTCCTGACCCATATAATCCTTGCTTGCATATAGAGTGGATATTTCTGCCACTGTTTCTGGTTTTAAGGCATAGAGGGGTGGGTGATTGAGTTTAGGTTAAACAGCGAGGAAGGGAAATCCTTCCATCATCATGATGCAGTTGATGATGTTGGTAGTAGATGGAATATTTTAATGGTTTGTGTAACACTACAAAAATATTCCTTTAAAACAGGAGTCAGCAACTTTGGCCCTTCAGATATTTTGGAACTACATGTTCAGTCAACCTAATAAGTGTCTGAGCATCATGGTAGTTGTAGTTCCGCAACATCTGGAGGGTCAAGGTTGCTGACCCCTGCTTTAAAGTGTAAACATTCAAATATTTGCATATGTAACTTATACAAACATTGGGAAAGTTATTTGCACAAGGATATTTATACTATCTAAAAAGCTAATTTAGTTCACTAAATACAAATCTGAAATCAACATTAGAAACACACTTTATTTTGAATTTGGCTTTTAATGAATGTGAAATTACTTTTTTAAACTTTGTTTCCCTATTCCTCAAAAAACAAATGTTTATGTGCTTAAAATTAATAAATATCAGTATCCAACATTTCTGTATTTTGCAGTTGTGGACATGTAGTTACGACAAAATAAAAGCTATTGATAAATATTGGTATAGTACACAGCATTGCAGGCATGTTACAGATGGCTCACAGGTTTTAGGCTAAACTGCATAAATATAATAGACAAAATGAATATTTGACATTTTGTTTCTTTTGTGAGCTTTGCAAAATTGAACATTTTAATGATCCAAGACCCATAATGATTCATGACCCCAGCAATGGGATCTATTCATTAAAGTAAGACTTGTGAAGGATTGTCTGGGGAATTGGAAATGTCAGATCATGATTTATGGTCCAGTTGAATGCCCAATCCAGATACATCTTCTGAATACATTAAGCCTACCTTTTAAGCTCAAGTGAAATAGTCTCCAAGTAGATGAGATTTGACCTTTATGGGGAATGGAAGAAGACAAACAGAATTGTCTGTGGGAGTAATCTTATTGGATTTCATGGGTGAAAGAAATACTGCAGAAATGTTCAAATATGCAGACGTTGGATTTGCTTGTAGCAGGGACCTGGGCATAATAACTAGACATGTGCATTCATTTTAGTACTAAAACGATTTAGTCCGAATTTTGGGATAATTTAGTTTTCATATGACTCAAGAGATACGAAACTGCTCAGTCCAAAAAATGAAAGAAACTAAAATAAAATGCACTACATTTTAGTTTCAGTTCTTTTTGTGATATTACATTGATGAGTGAAGGAGACCAGCAATGAAGAGCGCAACATCGCAACATCCGAAGTTCTGCACCCTCCACATGCCAATGTAGTAGGAAGTTCTATACAGAGAGGGGCATTAATTAATTCAGGAGGATGTTCTATACATTATACAGATAGGGGTATTAATGCAGGAGGATGTTATATACATTATACAGAGAAAGGTATAAATTGAGGAGGATGTTCTATACAGAGAGGGACATTAATTAATTCAGGAGGATGTTCTATATATTATACAGAGAGGGGTATTAATTAATGCAGGTGGATGTTGTATACATTATACAGAGAGGGGTATTAATTAATGCAGGAGGATGTTCTAAACATTATACAGAGAGGAGCCTTTTTTTTTTAAGCCCTTTAAATCCAGTGGCTGTGAGCACTGAGATCGGCTGCTTGTTACATTATCTCTCAGTACAATGTATCAGGCTCAGCTGTTATAGTAACTGACTGTAACAGCGCTCAGAGTTTCAGTAAAACAAGGAAATAATATTCTTCTAATCTCTTATATATAAAAATATTATTTACTAGTTTTACTGAAACTCTGAGCGCTGTGATGAGCAGCAGTCAGTTACTGTAACAGCTTTGCCTGACACGGGGCAGTATTACAATGTTGGTGCTAACTTAACCAGAGCTGTTGTAAACTGAAAACCTCCATAGGCGCCACTACAATAGTAATTGTATCCACTGGTTTTCGGATGAAAGAAATTAGTTTTCATACTAAAGAACTGAAAACGAATTTCTTTAGCAACTAAATAAATTGCATTTTAGGACTAATCCATTAGTTCAAAACAAAATTTTGTGCTGTGCACATGTCTAATAATAACCACTCTCAATATCTATGTTTTTTTTATCACTTGTCTATTATGTGTTGTTTGGAAATGGATAGTAACGGATTCTTGAGGCTTCTTCAGTACAATTTAATAAAGGAGTATAATGTTGAAATATATGAGCTAAGGACAGTTACTGCGAGAAAAATGTCTCCTTTTATTCTTTGAGAGCCATTAATGTTCTATTTGTCTAAGATCAACAGAGTGTAGCAACTGAAGTAAGCATCCTGATGTTGCATGATAATTAATTAGCCTATATTACTGTAGTACTTATGTTTAGATGGGTCAGATCATGAGTGTTAACATGGTGCTACTTTTGAGCCTTGAGTGGTTATTCACAAAGCACCAAAATTTCGATGAAATATTTGTGCTTTTCACTTCGTTGCACGTTGGCGATTCCATTTCGTGGGAAACATTGTTGAATTTACTATTCATCGTAGTATCCCTGTAGTGCAGCAAAAATGGAGTCCACGAAGCCTCATGAAAAATTTGGCGAACATCACCGAAGATTGGTGAATTGGCCTAGGCGAAATCCACCGAACTGAATATTATTTTTTTTTTTAAAAAATGGAACTCTCCTATACTAATAGATGGTTAAACGAATTAAAACGTGTCTAAAAATAAAAAGGTCCTTTAAAAAAATAATAAAAAGGTGTGTTACAGGTGGGACTTAATGCTGCAGAGAGGGGCTTCGGAGGCCCACAGAGCTGCTGTCCAGGTTGCTGAAACCTATTCAGCGCCAAGGACAGCAGCCGTGCGGAGCTGCTATCCATGGTGCTGAATAGGTTTTATAACCAAGAATAGCTGTTGTCTTTGTTATTGAATACGTTATGTTTCAGCACCATACCCAGCGCCCACCAAACCCAGCCAGACTGAAGGAAAAAAAAATCCATGTTTGGCAAAGAAAAAAAGCCTCATTGTTTTAAAATAAATTAGGAATACAAACCTTTCACAAAAAAATCCCGAAAAATACCTAAAGAATCCTAACAAATAAATAAACTTTTTGCTGCAAGTGAAAAAAATAAATAGTTACTAAAAACAACGAATATTCTTTTACATTGAAACCTTTGGGATTTGCCTGTGTAAAGCGGTCGAAAGAACTACTGAAATTCACTGAGCATGTCACTGAGATTTCGGTGCTGTTCGGCGTTCTCTAAATGGATTCTCCATGGGGAATTTCACTGCTGCCGAATCACAAACGGCGCCATGGATCTGTCCATGGCCTGTGGTGCTTAATACAACAAATTCAGCACCACAGCCAATGGATAGGGATGCATGCCAAGTTTAAGTAAATCGGTATAGCGAATTGATCAGGAGAACCAAAATCAATTGGTTTTATACCGTTTCGGTCGGAATCTATTCATTTTCGGAACCATTTTGGGCAGGACCGATTTTTATTTCGGAAGCACTTCCGAAATACAAATCGGGAAAATTTCGTAGGATTTTGATTCGGTAAGGAAATGAAACCCACATCTCTAGTGAATGATACCCATAGAATCACAATACCAGATGTGTAACAGAACTACATTAACAGTTGATTAATATTGTATGTCAGGAAATAATGAGAGTTCCACAAATTAAACACTCCTGATTGTCCAAGAGTTGTTTCCCCAGATACATTGGGTAGGAGGCAAACAATGGGAGATAAAAAGAGCTACAGTTGTGTTCAAAATTATTCAACCCCCAATGCTGTAAAGGGTTTTAGGGAATTTAGTGTACATTTGTAATTGTATTCAGAATGAAATCCTACAAGGACTTTTTAAAGAACCATATGCAACTAAAATGACATCAATTGGTTTTGTAATACAGTAGTAAATGTTTCTTTTGTGAATTCTTCATTGACACAATTATTCAACCCCTTAAAGACTACCACTCTGAAGAACAGAGGTTCATTCAAGTGTTTTCAATCAGGTATTGAAAACACCTGTGGATGTCACGGAGCAGCAATAAAGCATAATAAGCACCAATTAGGCAGCTTTAAAATGACTGTGATACTCAGCTCCTTCTAGACATTTACTGGTGTGGTTACAAACATGGTGAAGTCAAGAGAATGGTCCAGGAAGACAAGAGAAGAGGTGATTACTCTTCACAGGAAGGGCAATGGCTATAAGAAGATTGCAAAGATGTTAAACATACCAAGAGAGACCATCATTCGCAAATTCAAGGCAAAGGGCACTGTTGAAACGCTACCTGGTCGTGGCAGAAAGAAGATGCTGACTTCGACTGCTGTGTGCTACCTGAAGCGTAGAGTGGAGAAAAGTCCCCGTGTGACTGCTGAGGAACTGAGAAAAGATTTGTCAGATGTGGGTACTGAAGTTTCAGCTCAGACAATACGGTGCACACTGCATAATGAAGGCCTCCATGCCAGAACTCCCAGGCGCACCCCCTTGCTGTCTCCAAAGAATAAGAAGAGTCGACTGCAGTATGCCAAAAGTCATGTGGACAAACCACAGAAGTTTTGGGATAGTGTTCTGTGGACTGATGAAACAAAATTAGAACTGTTTGGGCCCATGGATCAACGCTATGTTTGGAGGAGGAAGAACAAGGCCTATGAAGAAAAGAACACCTTGCCTACTGTGAAGCATGGCGGGGGGTCAATCATGCTTTGGGGCTGTTTTGCTTCTGCAGGTACAGGGAAGCTTCAGCGCGTGCAAGGTAACATGAATTCTATTCAGTACCAGGAGATATTGGATGACAATGTGATGCAGTCCGTCACAAACCTGAGGCTTGGGAGACGTTGGACCTTTCAACAGGACAATGATCCCAAGCATACCTCCAAGTCCACTAGAGCATGGTTGCAGATTAAAGGCTGGAACATTTTGGAGTGGCCATTGCAGTCACCTGACTTAAATCCGATTGAGAACCTCTGGTGGGACTTAAAGAAAGCAGTTGCAGTGCGCAAGCCTAAGAATGTGACTGAACTGGAGGCTTTTGCCCATGACGAATGGGCGAAGATACCCGTAGATCGCTGCAAGACACTTGTGTCAAGCTATGCTTCACGTTTAAGGCTAGGGACAGATGAGCGCATTTTCTGCGGCCACCGTCAAAATGTACGTCGATGCGTGCGCACGCATTTTTTCACGGAATACACTTAAGTGGTCAGACGATGCGCAATTCTGGACGTATTTCATGACGATGGGGTGAAAAGAAGTCTAGGGAAATCCGGCTGTTTGAACGTTATGTTGGCCGCACACTAGCAGCGTCTGACATCTCCTAATCACGCACACACGCTGCTATGCGGCCGCAGCGCACTCTGTACGTCAGTACCAGCGGTTTAACGTTCTCGAAAAAATGCGTTCATTTTCCACTTGCGTTGCGCGGCCGGACTTTTGTGCGACCGTACTTCGTATATTGGCTGTCATTGCCCGTCATCTGCTGCTAGTGCGGCCGTGATTATGTGCGCCAGAACGCGCGTTCGCACTGCCTCAGTCTGACCCTAGCCTAAAAGCTGTTATAACTGTAAAAGGATGTTGTACTAAGTACTAAGATTGAATGTCACTTGGGGGTTGAATAAAACTGATAATGATGTGAGCACAGAAAAGACATTTGTGGTTATTTCATTATAAATGTTATGTTATATTTGTTTGACCTACACGTGCCTCTTTGATTTAATTGTAAGCAAGATGACTGAATGATCAAAATCAATGTCAAACTGGCCAAAACACTCAATTTCAGTGGGGGTTGAATAATTTTGAACACAACTGTACATTACAATAATCGTGCTAAAGCGCGACGCAAAGGAGAAAAACCTGCGCCTGCAGGTTTCTCCTTTGCGCCCCCATTTTAGAGCGGAATTACAATACAGGTGCTTAAAAAGCAGCCTGCATTGTTAATGGGAGCTAAGCCCCAGGATGTGCGCAGCAGATAAGCGCTGCCACGCGCATCCTCTCCATGGAGTCCATAGGACTCCATTGAGGCAGATCCTGGTGGTCACATGACCTGCTGTATCTCACCTTGCCTCGCATCGGCGTTGTAAGGGAGCTGGTTCCGGGGTGGCAGGTTTGAGCCCAATGTGCAATGATGGGAAATAGAAAGACGTATATGAACAAAAGGGGTTTATTAAGAATAAGGCATAAGAGGCAGTAAACAAATATGAATAAACAATTATGTAGCTGGGTAATAAGAAAGGAAAACACTGTATAAATAATAAATCAGCAATAAGATAAACTAAAAGGCAAGATGAGAGAAAGGTAGACCGAAAGTAACAAAACTAAACTATACTACTACATATAAAGAAGAAGAGTAGATTGAACTTAGAGCAGGGTTAAACCAGATATGGAGAGAAATAGGAGAAGGAAGAGTGAAGGAGATCTTTAGAAAAATAAATAGGAAAATAGAAACGGAAGAATCTTTGAGGAAGAGGGTCCTGGTATGCAGAGGGTCCTGGGTATGCAGGGGGTCCTGGATCTGCAGAGGGGTCCTGGATCTGTAGAGGGGTCCTGGGTCTGCAGAGCGACAGATTCAGAGGGATGCGGGGTAGCAGGCTCTGAGGATTTGGATGAAGGGCAGCAGGCTGAGGATTCTGTAGGTTGCAGGGCAGCAGGACCAGAGGATACTTGAAGGATATAGGGCAGCGACAACTGGAGGACCTGCGGGATGCAGGGCAGCACCTTCCGTAGATCCTGCGAGATGCAGGGCAGCGACAACTGGAGGACCTGTGGGATGCAGGGCAGCACCTTCTGTAGATCCTGCGAGATGCAGGGCAGCAACTACTGTAGATCCTGCGAGATGCAGGGCAGCGACAACTGGAGGACCTGCGGGATGCAGGACAGCAGGCTCTGAGGATTCTGTAGGTTGCAGGGGAGCAGGATCAGAGGGTACTTGCAAGATGTATGGTAGCAGGCTGTGGATTCTGCAGGATGCAGGGCAGCAGGATTAGAGGATCCTTGCAGTAAGTAAGGCAGCAGGCTCTGAGGATTCTTGCAAGATGCAGGGCAGCAGGATCCTTGTAGCAGGAGCTATGAACAGTATGGTGGGAACCAAGACAAAACAGGTTAAAGCAAGCAGAGATAGAATACAGCTCCTTCCTAGTGAGAGGTTCACTAGAACAATGCAGAAGCATCTTGCTTTGGGAGTGGCCCTTTTTTATAGTGGAGAAATCATGATGCTATGGCTAGCACCTGGTTGCTGGAACAACTTGGTTCTGTAGGAGAATCACTGTTAGTATTTCGCTGAGACACTTTGCCTTTAGTTCTCTTATGGCGCCGGTGGCTAGGGACCTGACAGGCGTAGTGATCTGCAGGAGGAGACTTGTGGGAATTTTTCCCCCTGGGTCTCCTTGCTCCCGCTGGATGGAAGAGGCGGTTGGAGTCGCGGTCCTCGCCGCGGGATAGGAGGTGAGTATCGGAATTTTTTGTTTGGGTTTCTGGCTGGTGCTAACGGATTCTGGACCAGCGGAATCCGTTAGCAGCAAGTCTTGGCTGTGGTTAACTTTTTGCTAACTGCAGCCGGACGTTAATCAGCATTAGGACTTTGTTAAGCACAGCGTTGCTTTGTTAAGCAACGGGTTTCTTAACCCGTTAGCGTTTTGATTGTAATATGGCTGGCCCGGGTTAGGGTTACCAGGGCTAACGTTAACGCTCACGCAGGTATTTAATGTAGCCCAAACACTTTAAACATAATAAGTTTCATTAATTCAATAAAAATATGATGCAGAGCGATAATCAGTAGTGGTCCAGGAGACACGTGGGAGAGCTTGCCATGAATCAATTATAATAATAATTAAAAAAAGGAAGCCACCCAAAGGTTAGGCATGGTAGGCAATAATGGACTGGGAAACGTGAGAGAGGCATCAAGAACAAGCGAGATGCCACATTAATGCCAAATTATCATGAGGAAAGTGTGGTAAATGTCTCCATTAAGTCTCTAGTAAAGTCAGTATCAACTGTAGCATAAATACAGACACTGCGAGGTACCATAACTATATATAAATAAGTGGAACAGAAACTCTCTGTTGAGAGACTGCTGTGCGGAATACATGACAGGAACAATGGTGCGTACTTGCCAATGGAGCCTCTGTTTGGTGTCCTGGAGTCCGTTCACAGCTTCCCGATCATTGTGAGCGTAGGGGTAAATGCAGTCACAGCGAACCTTCTAAAAGAAGTGACCAGTAAGGAAGTCAATGAAAACACATGTCTTCTGCAGAAACAGCTGTAGAATATGTAGTCACGATCCTGTGGCAGAGAAGAAAAAAAGGGCTGGGAAGAGTAAAAGTGTTGCGCATCCTCTGGATATGCCCCCCCCCCCCGGTTGGGTTTTTGGCAAGCTCTTATCGGTAAAGGTGAGCAACCTGAATGGAAACACCACAGCTGTGGTCACTCCTCAGGGTGGATGGAGGTTGATAGGCAAGCTGGAGAAGGGGAATCCTTGGATGTTGTACTGCGATTGCGAGACCTCCTGTTATCCCTATGAGCCGTGCATCTAGGCAAAAGCGCAGGGTTGATGGGTAAACTGTCCTAATCCACCATAGGGATCTGCGGTATTGAAAACACCTCCAAGAAGGCCCACATAACCTGGTGACTCTTTATTGTACATGAGATGTCCCCTTGCCTTGCTGACAAAAGGAATGGGAAATCGGAATTCATTTGAGTGACAGGCTTTAACAGCTGGCGAGCTTTTAGTGTGTACAGTTTCAAATCATGGAATATTGCGATAGAGTCCCCATCGATAGACCAGGCTCTGGATCTCCAGGCCCAGCAGACTTTAACACATGTCCCCCCATATTACCATCCTGATGATAAACCCGTGAAAAATCGATTAGCACATCGGTGGTTGCGCTTGCTTCCGCGAGCTTAGTGTACTTTGTGCTCCCCATTCAAAGTATAGAATTTGCAAATCAGTAATTAGCATTAGGATAGACAAGATATTACAAAGTCCTAGCGCTAATTACCACACCAATGGGCTAAACCAAATTTTAACTACTCCTAAAATCTAATGCTTACTGATTCCACTTTTGCAGAATTATTTAGCACCCCCTAATACCCCCCCCATAAATCTGATACTCATCTCTCATCCTATGGTGAGAATGGTGACCCCATCCACCACTTCTTGTCCCTGGGAGCAGAGTGAGACTGTAGACAAATTGTCTCCCTTCACGATCACCCTGGGGTGCTGCTAAATCCTGTGAGAGTGACAATGCGTAGGGTTTCGTGGATCGGCAGCGCAATCCTCCATTGAGTCCTATGGACTCCTGGAGGTGATACTCGTAGCAGTGCAGAGGTGCTACCGCGAGTATCACTGGGGGTAGCGCTGCATTCCGGGCCAGGTGCCGAGGTAGCGCCTGACCCAGAATCTAAAGCTAAAATGGGGATGTTATGGGGAAACCTGCAGGCACAGGTTTTCCCCGTTAGCGTCCCCATTTTAGCGTTAACTTTGTAGTTTAGCCTTCTATGGGCACTATTACAAAGTTGGTGCTAACTTAACCAGAGCTGTTATAAACTTCCCAGAGCTATTATAGCCTATGGAGGTTTTAAGTTAAACACAGCTTTGGTTAAGTTAGCACCAACTATGTAATATGGCCCTATGTTTTTCCAAAACTGATTTTGTATTTCCCTGCCTCTTTTTTTAAATTGCTTCTAACAGCATGGCTTTGAAAACAATGTCCGAAGCTCAGCAATAAGCAACAACTAATCGGTCATAACCGTCATCATCACAGTTCAGTTACATGTAACCACTAGTCAGTACAAAATGTTAAGTCATTCTAGCTACAGTGCAAAACAGAAATGCTTCAACCTTTGAAGTATCAAATTATCATGATGCTATATAGATTTAACGATAAGCTTACTGTAGCTTTTCTCATTTCTATAGGTCATGTTTTTTCTTTCTTTGTTATGCTAGAGAGCAAAATAAGTACAATACGCAATGCTGAACCATGTGTTGGAAATGATTTAGTACATCTTTAACTGAAGAGAATTGATTTTTTTTTACTACTTCTGATAGAAAACTTTGAAATTAAAAAAAGAAAAAAATTAGACCTAGTACAATATAGCATTTGCTGCCTTCCTCAGGGTTATTGGGTAACAGAACATTTAAGGAATATCAGTATACTGTATGTCACGATTATTGGGGTTATTCACAAAACGCCGACATTTGCTGGTGTTGCAAACAGCGGTGAAAAATTGTCAGTGTTGCAGCATGACAAACACTGGCACTTCACTAAATTAAAATACAACGAGCAACAAGGAAAGCTGCACTAGTGAGATTTTATGTGGGTCTCTGCGAAAGTACGTGTGTGTCTGTGCTTTTATGAGTGTGTGTCCCTAGGTCTCGCTCTGTGTCTTTGTGTTTGCACCCACGTGTGTCCTTGTGTCTCTCTATGTGCCCCTTTGTTTCTGTGTATCCGTTTGTTCATATGTGTCTGTGCATGTATCTGTGCATGTATCTGTGCATGTATGAGTCTGTGTATCTGTGTGTGTCCATGTTTGTGACAAAGCACTGTATGTCCCTGTATGTGTGCTTCAGTCAGTGGCGTAGCGTGGGGGGGGGCTGGGGGGGCCGTGGCCCCGGGTGCAGTTTTGTTAGGGGCGCATTTGCGCCCCTAAAACTGGCCCGGGGTTGAGGGGACCCAGATGCCGGGCAGCGCGGGAGTGCCTGCCCGGTCCTGAAGAGTCCATCCTGTTAAAGGGAAGCGGCTGCGTGCAGGCGCAGCCAGTCACGTGGTCCGGCTAATCAGGTGGTACTGAGTCTCTGTACCACCTGACTGGCCAGACCGCGTGACCTGCGCACGCACGCAGTCGCTTCCCTTTAACAGGACGGACTCTTCAGGACCAGGCAGGCACTCCCGCGCTGCCCGGCATCTGGGTCCCCTCAACCCCTGCCGGAGCTGGAGCAATATCCAGGTGAGAGCTGGGCAAATCCATGTGTAAGCTGGGCAAATCCATGTGCTGGGGCAAATCCATGAGCTGGGCAAATCCATGAGCTGGGGCAAATCCATGAGCTGGGGGCAAATCCATGAGCTGGGCAAATCCATGAGCTGGGGGCAAATCCATGACCTGGGCAAATCCATGAGCTGGGGACAAATCCATGAACTGGGGGCAAATCCATGAACTGGGGGCAAATCCATGACCTGGGGGCAAATCCATGAGCTGGGGCAAATCCATGAGCTGGGGACAAATCCATGAACTGGGGGCAAATCCATGTGTAAGCTGGGCAAATCCATGAGCTGGGGGCAAATCCATGAACTGGGGGCAAATCCATGCGCTGGGCAAATCCATGACCTGGGCAAATCCATGAGCTGGGGGCAAATCCATGAGCTGGGCAAATCCATGTGTAAGCTGGGCAAATCCATGAGCTGGGGGCAAATCCATGACCTGGGGGCAAATCCATGAGCTGGGCAAATCCATGACCTGGGCAAATCCATGAGCTGGGCAAATCCATGAGCTGGGGGCAAATCCATGAGCTGGGCAAATCCATGAGCTGGGCAAATCCATGAGCTGGGGGCAAATCCATGAGCTGGGTAAATCCATGAGCTGGGGGCAAATCCATGAGCTGGGGCAAATCCATGAGCTGGGCAAATCCATGACCTGGGCAAATCCATGAGCTGGGCAAATCCATGACCTGGGCAAATCCATGAGCTGGGCAAATCCATGAGCTGGGCAAATCCATGACCTGGGCAAATCCATGAGCTGGGGGCAAATCCATGAGCTGGGCAAATCCATGAGCTGGGGGCAAATCCATGAGCTGGGGCAACTCCATGAGCTGGGCAAATCCATGAGCTGGGGGCAAATCCATGAGCTGGGGGCAAATCCATGAGCTGGGGCAAATCCATGTGAGAGCTGGGGCAATATCGATAACGTGTCCACAGGTGGGGGCGCACAATTCTTGGCTGGCCCCGGGCGCTGAAAACCCACGCTACGCCACTGGCTTCAGTGGGTGTCTTTCTGCCTGTGTGTCACACTATGCCAGTGTCCCTGGGCAACGCTGCTTGCACATTTGTTTGTCTCTACTTGTGTCTCTGCCACTGTGTGACTGTTTGCCTATCTGTGTGTATCCCTGTGTGTATCAAAGTCCCTGTGCCTGACACAGTCTGTGTCTCTGCATGTTTGTGCTTTTCTGTGTGTGTCCCTGTATGTCTCTGTGTCTGTATGTGTTCTTGTGTTTCCGTGTATCCCATTGTGTCTGCATCTGCATGTGCTTGTGTTCATGTGTATGGAAATATATGGCTGTGCTTTTTTTTTATGTTGCTGTACTTTAACGTTTTTAATGCCTTGACCTATTTTTTTTATTTAGTCTGCCCCTGAATGTAAGTACATTCTATACACGGAATATGCCCGCGCTTTATAAATAAAGAATAATAATAATAATACACAATAGACAATAGTCTATTTTTACTATTACAAAAGCTAGTCATTATAAAGTAGAACTTGAACCTATGCGATGGCTGGTTTACAGTCTTAGATTAAGTACAGATGTTGAGTAGTTAGAAAGCTATCATCGGGTATTGAGCTCCTGCCAACAATTTCATTGTAGCCAGTCTGACCTCTGCTCACATTGCAGCACTACTAGGGGCTATTCTGCTTTGTGATTAATAAGAACTATTGACAGCTTTACAGGATGGTTTAAAGTTCCTACATGCATTAGATAAATTGATGTGTTCCTTTAGAAGATTGGGGTTATTGCCCCACTTCACATCCTTTTTATCTATAGTGCTAAATAAGGTACATATCCGGAGCATTGCAAATACACAGTTAATCTTCTTTTACTTTAAACAACTCACAGAAACTCAGTGTTTCACTATAATGTAGGATCCTGTTTTATGATGAAGAAAAGGAAAAATAAGGTCAATCAAATAGGCTGCTTGATCACATGTAATGAAAAGAGACTATGACAAAAAGACAAGCTTGTGGCCAAAGTTGCTTTGATTCTTCTACAAACGAAGGGATCTATTCCATAGTTGTTATCGAAGCATCTCGATACGTAAGAGTTAGCGCTAGGATTAGTAAATTTAACGTCTGGCATTGATACTCCATAGTTGACGGTACACTGTGGTGAAATCAGTTAGCGTCTCGCCGGTTACGCAAGCTTACTGTGCTCTGTATTTCCAATACCTAACATGGAGAGCAAAATAATTATTTAGCATTTCGACAAGTTATGTTTTACAGAGTGCTGGCGCTATATACTCTCAGGACGAGCAAGACAACATTTTAAAAACTCCTAAAAGCTGGTGCTAAATGATTCTGCAAATGTGAAATCATTTAAAATGCTCTAAAACACTCCCTAAAAATCCCATACTCACCTCTGATCCCGCAGCAAAAAGGGTGGTTCGAGAGTGAGGTTGAGTAGAGCTCACAGCATTGAAGCGCAAGCCTCCAAAGAGTCCTATGGGCTCCGGGAACTGATACTCGCAATGGCGACATATTTGCATTGATTGAAAATATTTATGTGTTGAACAAGCAGGTGCTAAATACTAATGATAAAGCATTAATTTTCTTATTTCAATATGATTAGGAGGGATGCATCAATACCGATACTAGTATTGGTGCCGATACGGGCATTTACACGAGTGCTTGTACTCGTTCAAATGCCCCCTAATACTTCTGCCAATACCGGGCATCAGCCCAGTCCAGCACTGGGCTGTCTTGCCAGGCAGTATCCGAAGGGCTGGGGCTGCTGGCAGAATGGTTTTCATTTAAAAAAAAATATATTTTATATATATGGTCATGTTTGGTATCATTGGAAAAGACAGACTCTGTCCTGTCTAACGACACTTGGTTTGACCAACTAGGGTGTAAAGAATGGCGATGTGGAGGTCCAAATGACACCAGCCTCCCCTTGCAGAGGTTTGACGGAATGTGTTTTAGATGAAATAATGCATAGTAACACATTATGCCATAACTTCCAATTTTGCTCACAGTGTGGGAAATGATAAGGTGAATTACTGCAGTGACATTGTTTGAGTTATAAGCGAATAATGCCACTGCCTTAGAACAGAGAAAAAAAGACATTTTGCAATTGATTTTGCTTTACGTTTTTATTTTTACACATTATATGGTTATGTTTGGTATCGTTGAAAAGGCCAGACTCTAACATTTCCATTGACACATTTCTTGACCTTGTGGGGAGTACAGTATGGTGATTCAGGGGTCCAATACATCCACTTTGCTCTTCAAAGCAGATTACATTTTCGAAGAAGCAATACATAATAACATTGCTCCATACCCTGCACATTTGCTGCTGCTGTGAGAAATGAAAAGGTCAGGTAGTGCAGCAATATTATTCACTTTATCATTGAAAAGTGAACAATGATGCGCGTTTGGAAAATAAAAAAATATTTATTTTATTTTTTTAATTATTAGATTACTTGGTATTTTTTGATATCATTGGTATATCAATGATATATGACAGCTAAACTGTCATCCAAAGGACCCCTTCATCTTTTGTATTGGTATTCGCCTGCCGGGCAGAGGAATACCGGCAATATCACTTTTTATAAATTCATTGCGAGATGACGCCTGCGGCCGAGGGGGAAGTCAAATAACGAGGGATGACATGCAAAATGTCAGCCTGTTGTGGTTAAAGTCCCAGATCGGTACCAAATAGACGCCGAGCTGAGGCAACGCAAAGAAGTCCGTGGAAAGTCCTCCACACATGGGACTGAAACGAGAGGATGCTCCACGCATGTGTCAGGAATGTCTTCAGGAAGGGTGGAGACCTCAGGATGCAGGAACCGATCGGTTAGATGTAGGTAGATAGTCTGGAGCGGCAATATAGTCTGAGGGCAGGCAGCTTCGGGGCATAAACGAGGAGACAGGCAAAAAGGTTCGGTACACGTGGATTCTATCAGAAGGTATTGGAGGCAGGTATGTGTTAGCAAGGGGTAGGGAACTCTATACCAGAGCGTTTGTGCTTAGTGAGAGCTGGGTTTAAATAGTGTTGGGATATGGCTCCACCCCTACTCCCATTGAGCTGACCGATGATGTCATCACTGAGTGCCAGGAAGAGACAGGAGGTAAAAGGGGGTGTGGTGCGGCGTGCTCGCCCTTAGAGATGCAGGAAGCATGGTAGACAGAGGGAGTATGCTGGTGTTCGTCTCCGTGTGTCAGGCTGTAGATGCCCCGCGCTTCCCGCGGGTCCCGAGGGGAGAAGCCCCCTTCGCTGAAGGGAGTGCAGCATTGTATGGTGCCGCGACCCACACATCCATGGCGCTGCTGTACGCCGTCGTGGCGTGGAGCTGAGTGGCCTCTAGGTCGGATACCTGACAGCATGTCCTTCGCGTTCAGTTGGTTAAAATAAATTTGCAGTAAACCCAAACCAATGGGAGCCAATAATTCAAAAGTCAGTGTGAGTCATTATCACTTGTAGCTCCCTAGCTCCCTATTACCAGTTCAATTATGAGACAGTTGCTATACAAGTGACTTGACTTGAAATCTTTGGAAGCCGCCAATACCGTCTTCGGTATCCTATTCTGGAGTCCATAGGAATTATAGAGTTACATTACCTTACCACCAGGTTTTGGCAGCTGAGATTTGTTGACAATCACTTCTGTACATACCTATTTCCTATACCTTAGAAAAAATGCTGCAGCTCTCTACCCACAATCCTACTAAAGAACAGCATGGAACTGTCCCATGGTATGGCTCCGTACAGATTTCTAAGAGGGAGCCAATCATAAATTTTTCACAAAGCATAAGTAGTATATAAATCTCTAAGGAATCTCCAATCTGAAGGAATCTCTTACTAATGTTACCCACTTCCGCCCAGGAAACCACCAAAACACATGGAGGATGCTATCTTTATTAGTGGATCGCCATTAAGATGGATTTTAGAAAAGACAGTTCAGAAATTACGAAGACACTGGAGGGACCAAAAAAGGAAAGGAAGAGAGGAAAATTCAGATCAAAGGAGGCATTTTTAATTTAAGTATTAAAATTTTAATTGAAGGACAGAAAAGTTTATTAAAAAGAGGGATGAAATGTGCTCTAGCAGTTGAGCAGGTTTGGTATTTATTTAGACATTCAAAAATTAAAAAAGCACCCTCTGTTTAAAAAAAAAATTCTTAGAAAAAAAAAACGTAACTAGAAGAAATGATTTCACCATTTATATATATATATGTATTTAAAAGTAGAGTCTACGTTCTTCCCCAAATCTGTACTGTCTTTGAGCAGGAGAGGTACAGAGGTAGAAAATGTGAGATATAATAGAAAGGATAGCTTCACCAAAGCAGAATAGTTTTAAGGAACCCGTTCTTGATATAAAATCAGCAAATAGAGGATGGGGGATTGTACGTACGAAAAAGGAAATGTATGAGGGGGAGGTAAATAAACTATTAAATGATCAAGATACATATTTAAAAACGTCAAAAAAATTCTACCCCCGAAGTAAAAGAAAAGTTATTTCGATATTTAGAGCAAGGAAAGGAGCAAGAGATTCTAAATACGAAAGATCACCAATATTTAAGTGTTGAATATCCAAAGATCCCTGTATTTTACATTTTGCCTAAATTCATATAAACTTGAAGAATTCCCCTGGAAGGCTGATAGTATCAGTTGTAGGATCCATTTCATGTCGGAGTCAGAATATATATACCATTTATTACAGCCACTTCTGGTTAATACCAAGTCCTATTTAATAGACCCGATTAAAATATTACAATTCCTGACGGAGATAGAATGGAAATATAACTATATAACGGTAACTACTGACGTGCAAAATAAAAAAAAAGGGGTGAGAGGGGGTAAAACTGCAGGCCCAACCTCTCTGGACCCTCCTCTATTCTGAGAAAGCAATTCGTGCAGAGGCCGGGGAAGCAAACGTCATCAACCAGGGCGACCATACCGCATCAAAGTGAGTCATTCTTTCAAGAACTACTGCCGTCAGGCGTTCCATCGTAACCATGTGCCAAATTTTGGCCTTTATCAGCTGGCGCGGGGGAGAGGGGCCCTTCCAGGTCTTAGCCAAACAGATGCGTACCGCAGCGCATACCCTAGAGACCAGAGAATGTTCACCTCGCGTGAGGCGTGCCTCAGGATGCGGACGGTTAAGGAGCGCCGTCCAGGGGTCTGGACGTACGTGTATCTCTAGTGCCCTGCTCAAATCTCCAAACACCTCTGTCCAAATAGGTCTGACCATGTCACAGTCCCACCAAGCATGCAGATACGTCCCCTCATCCCCGCATCCCCTGAAGCAAGTCAATGGTGTCCCCGGGTACATCTTCGCAATGCGGCACGGGTGTATATACCACCTTGCCATGACCTTGTAACAGTTCTCGCGGACCACAGTGCAGATTGTGACACGGGAGGTCCTGTCAATAATGTCTGCCAACTCATTGCCATCCAGAGAGCCCCCTAGATCATCTTCCCACTGTGCAACGTAAGGTGCTTCCTGCGGAAAGGTCGTGTCAAGGATATGGGAATAGAGCAAGGATATCGTGCCATGCCCTCTATACTTCCTACGACATCAGGTCTCATAGAGGGTCATTCTGCGGTCCAGTGTCTCTCTAAGAGTTCCCCCGACAAAATGTAGCAGTTGGAGGGCTCTGAATGTCTCAGAGGGGGGTAGCACTTTCGACTCCCTTAGATAACCAAGGGTGACCGGGCGACCCTGCAAAATTAGGTCGCGCATTTCTGTAGGTTAGTCTTTATTTAATATCTTTATCTTCATAAATAAATTTTCAGACAATTAATGCAGAGTTACATGACAGTTATTTATTGTGGTTTGTGACTGTGGATACAATTTCATTAAAAATAACAAAAAACTAAATTTTGTTATCAGTCAGATAACAGTTTGCAGCTTTATCCGAGTAATCCTCGGAATTCAGTCAACTGTAACCTGCTGAAAACCCAAGAAAAGCGGAGCACCCAGAGACATTTGGATACTTTGTAGATTACACGGATAAAGTACGATGTTTCGTTGCACATCACACTTTATCCAGCAACACTAGGGTAATGTGCGAATTACCCGGTTAAAACAGTCCAGAAAACTGAAGTGCCCAGAGGCCTCTGAATACTTTGCAGATTACCCAGGTAAAGTCCGAAATTTCATTTCAATTCAGACTTTTGCTAGTGACGCCTGGGTAATGTTACGATTACCCAGGTAAGCCTAGGATAATGTCTGCCCACTCATTGCCATCCAGAGAGCCCCCTAGATCATCTTCCCACTGTGCAACGTGGGGCTTCGGGCTTTAACCGTAACATATATATATAAGATAGGCCGTGTTAGTCCAGATGCTAAAATCACGAGCTTAGTAGTATGTGGTGATACCTTTTTTATTGTGACATTTATAAAACAAGCTGTTGAAAGTATTCCTCTCTTCTTCAGGTCTGGTAGCTGCTGGACCTGAAGAAGAGAGGAATACTCTAAAAAGCTTGTTTTATAAAGTTACATAATCTAATTATATATATATATATATATATAATATATATATATATATATATAATGTGGAGGCCTTTTATCTCCCTTTTTGTCCTCCACTACAACCCTTGTAGATATATATATATATGTACACAGGGCTCGAGTCCAGCGGGAATGTGGGGGAACGCCGTTCCCGCACTTTTCCCACAGCGGGAACGCTACGGGAACGCTGCGGGAACGCAGGTTCCCACTGTGGACCGAGCCCAGGCATGTACCTATGCAAGCCCCAGGCTTAGTCAGCTTGCCGGCCGGCCCACAGGAGCTGCTATTCGTCTGTTCCTCTCCTGACTCCTCCTTCTCTTGACGCTGGTATCATGTGACTCAGCGCGCCGGCGCCAAGCATTGCAGGAAGGAGGGAACTCCAGGCTGACTGGCAGTGTTTGCACTGCATGAATGGCCCAACCCGACCATGGCTCTGCAGTGACTGGAGGCAGCTCTGGGGTGATCGGGTAAGTAAGGCAGCCTGTCCCAACTCACACTCTCTGTCAGCACCAGTCTCCCCCTCCCCCCCACTCCTCTCACCCGCAGCGCTTCAGACCACCTTGCTCCTCGCTGGCTGCACCCCCCCCCCACACACACACATTGGATCTAGAGGGAGAGGGAAGTCAGGCTGCTGTGTGAGATGCTCACCTCGGCCTCCCTTTCTGCAGCTGTGACAGGCAGCTCAGCCTCTGACCCTCACGGCAGGTAGGAGGAGGGGGGATGGTCGAAGGGGAGATATGCAGGAAAGTATTGGGCTGCTCCCTGGATGAGCTTGTAAAAGGTTTGTGGAGAGACAGGCTCTTAAGCCACACCTCCTGCCTGTGCCTGTCCATGCATGATGACTTATGCCTCTGTTACTTTCTGAGCCCAATCTGTAAACCAGCCAGCACATGGAGGTCTGCCTGGCATCATGCACCTCCTGTGATCTGCTTAGTCCACCCAGGGATTAGTTTACAGCCCTGGTGTGTGTGTGTGATATGCTTTGCTCAGTGCATAAAATTAAGATTTATTTTATATGCCTGTGTGCACAGTACAACAGTGTGTGAGTGTTTAGTGTGAGTGACTATTAACATGAATTGGGGCAATGGAGGGGCTATTAACATGAATTGGGGCGATCGAATATGAATTGGGGCAATGGAGGGGCTATTAATATGAATTGGGGCAATGGAGGGGCTATTCACATGAATCGGGGCGATAGAATATGAATTGGGGCAATGGAGGGGCTATTAACATGAATTGGGGCGATAGAATATGAATTGGGGCAATGGAGGGGCTATTAATATGAATTGGGGCAATGGAGGGGCTATTAACATGAATTGGGGCGATAGAATATGAATTAGGGCAATGGAGGGGCTATTAACATGAATTGGGGCAATGGATGGGCTATTAATATGAATTGGGGCGATAGAGGGGCTATTAATATGAATTGGGGCGATAGAGGGGCTATTAATATGAATTGGGGCGATAGAATATGAATTGGGCTATTAATATGAATTGGGCGATAGAGGGCTATTAATATTAATTGGGGCGATAGAGGGGCTATTAATATGAATTGGGGTGATAGGGGGCTAATAATTTGAATTGGGGCAATAGAGAGGGCTATTAATATGAATTGGGGGCAAACTGTTTCAGTGACTCCACTTTCGGCAAAACACAATGAATTTTCAATAATGAATTCACTGTTTTTTTGGCGAAATGGAATCATCCAAAGAGCGGTGAAATGCAGGGAAACGCAAAGCACCGAAATTGCACACAATATAAAATAATAAAAAATATATATTTTCATTAAATGTCAAAAAATCCAAACAAAATCTTTTGCTCCGGCCCATAGAGATCTTAATGCGACCTGTGTGTTTGCATAATTGGATTGGGCCACTCTCATGGATGAAGTCCAGGGCCAATTTTTTCCCCCAGCCCTGCCCGAGCCCAACACAGTTTAGCTGGCCGCACAGCGTGCTGCCTCGCGCGGCCGCTGTCCTCCTGAAGGATGTGACACTGCCTGCAGGCGAGATTTTGCGAGAGCTCATCACAGCCTTCAGTAGCCGGCGACAGGGCCAGATTAAGGTCTCTATGGGCCTGGAGCTGAATATTTTGGTGGGCTTTTTTTGGAATTTAGTGAAATAACACATTTTAGGCTATTTAATATTGCATATATATGTATATCTTACCAGGCAGATACTGTGTGAGGAAATTTCCATTCAGATTTCAATCATCACACTGTGTAAAATAATTTTTCATATTTTATCATCCAAACCTCTGTGGTCATATATTCTATAGGGAATTCTTGTAAAAAGATAAATAAATGGGAACCTGTTACTGCATTTTTCTGAGAAAATATAAAATTTTAACCAAAAAATTAGCTATTTTCCATGTGCTTTGGATAATGGTGTTTTATGAATAATATGACTATGTAAAAAACACTGACCTTGCTCCCAGCGTGGGAAAGGAGAAGGTGAGTAACGGCAGAGGTATCGTTCATTTTATACATGACAAATGGACAATACCATCGCTTTGGAACAAAAAATAAATAAAAATAATTTTTTTGTTTTCGTTTAAGGCTAGGGTCAAACGAAAGCATTTTTACACGCGAACGTAAAAAAGTGCGTCCGAACGCATTGACGTATTTTTTCACGGAATAGGCGAAAACGGTCATACGATGCGCATTTTCGTGCGTGATGTTTTACGGATCCAAACCAGGAAACTTTTTGCGTCTGGACGTTATGTTGGCTGGACACGAGCAGGGTCTGACGTCTCCAAATCACACACACACACACCGCTATGCCGCTGCAGCGCACTCTGTACGTCCGTACTAGCGGTTCTGCGTTCTCGAAAAAATGCGTTCATTTTCCACTTGCGTTGCGTGGCCGGACTTTCGTGCGACCGTACTTCGTATATTGGCTGTCATTGCCCGTCATTTGCTGCTAGTGCGGCCGTGATTATGTGCGCCAGAACGCACGTTAAAAGTGTGCTGGTCTGACCCCAGCCTTAGAGTTTACATGGTCATGTTTGGTATCAATGCAAAGGCCAGACTCTGTCCTGACTGATGACACCTCAGTTGACCTTGTGAGGTGTAAAGATTAGTGGCACAAGGTACCAAAGCCTCCCCCCACTGCACTTTGCTGCAGTGCGGCAGTTTAGGTTCTTGATGCAACAATTTGTAATAATGGATTGTACCATCACCTCCACACTTGTTAGCGACATGAAAAATGAGATGGTGAGTTACTGCAGCATCATTGTTCCCTTTATAATTGAAAATATTGCTGTGTTAGAAAGAAAAATAAAGAAATACTTATTATTTTACTTTTAATGTTACATAAAACTTGGTCATGTGTGATATCATTGGAAAGGCTGTGCTCTGGCCTTTCCGGTGATACCTCACATGACCCTGTAGCGGCTATGAAGGTGGAGATGTAGGGGTACAAATGTCCATCAATGCAGACAAATTTATTCTTTTTGTGGGCCTATTTTGGGGCATGGGCCTGGAGCTGCTGCTCCATCTGCCCCTATGTTAATCCGGCCCTGGCCGGCGACCGCGTGGAGGAGCAGAAGCACGCTGGTACAAGCGGGTCCCCATCTGAATCTAAAGGTCTGAATGAGTGTGCTGCTGGCTGGATATATATAAAATCTCGGGGTCCGGTGCCTGTGTATATTGGGGGTCCGGTGCCTGTGTATATTGGGGTCCAGTGCTTGTGTATATTGGGGGTCCTGTGTATATTGGGGTCCAGTGCCTGTGTATATTATTCTGGGGGTCCAATGCCTGTGCATATTATTCTTGGGGGGGTCCAGTGCTTGGGTATATAATTCTGATGGTCCAGTGCCGCTGTATATTGGGGGGTCCTGTGTATATTGGGGTCCAGTGCCTGGGTATATTATTCTTGGGGTTCTGTGCCTGTGCATATTATTCTGGGGGTCCCGTGCCTGTGCATATTATTCTTGCGGGTCTAGTGCCTGTGTATATCATTCTGGGGGGGTCCTGTGCCTGTGTATATAATACTGGGGGTCATGTGCCTGGATATATATAATACAGGGGGTATCTGTGCCTGGGTATATAATGCTGGGGGGTCTGATGCCTGGATATATATTTAATACTGGGAGGATCTGTGCCTGGGTGTGTGTATAATATGTAATATATATATAATATATATATATATATATATATATATATATATAATTCAATAGGCTGTGTTAGTCCAGTTGACAAAATCACGAGTATAGCAGTACATAGTAATACCTTTCACTGATCAGTAAGCGTCCAGACTTGAAGAGCGTTACACTCTCGAAAGCTTGTCTTTTACATGGAACGTTGGTCGAATAAAAAAGGTATCACTCCATACTGCTATACTCGTGAATATATAATATATATATATATATTCAGGTAATGGGGGTTGTGGAATTCTTGAGTGAGTTCCCTCACTTTTTTTCCCAGGACTTGACCACTGTATATACATATATATATTTCATCCTCTTCTCGGGTAAAACGCACATTACCCTAATGTTGTTGGATAAAGTGTGATGTGCAATGAAACATCGGACTTTATCCGGGTAAACTGCAAAGTATCCAAACGCCTCTGGGTACTCCGCTTTTCTTGGGTTTTCAGGAGGTTGCAGTTGACTGAATTTGACGAATACCCGGGTAAAGCTGCAAACTGTTATCTGACCGATAACAAAATTGTGTTTTTTGTTATTGTTAACCAAATTGTATCCACAGTCACAAACCACACTAAATAACTGTCATGTAACTCTGCATTAATTGTCTGAAAATTTATTTATGAAGATAAAGACATATATGAAGGGTAACGTAACCTGTTACTCTGTATATTCATTATATCCTTAATACATTTTAATGTTTGTCTTTTGCCATTTTCGATGAAAATATCCATAGATAATAGCAAAATTCACTTTTACCCAAGCGGGGTTGGATGCTCTGAAGATTATCCAGGTGAAGCTGTGGATAGTCCTCAGATTACCCAGGTAAAGCTTCAGACTTTTATCTGAACGATAACAAAATTTGGTTTTATCCAAACGGGGTTGGATAGTCTGTAGATAGTCTGGATAAAGTGCGAATTTTTCACCTCTTCCAGACTGTTACCCAAGGGCGGTTGGTTAGTCCTAAGATTACCCGGGTAAAGTCTGAATTTTTCATTTTTTTTCCAGCTTTACCCAGCGGTTTTGGGTAATGTCAGGATTACCCGGGTAATTTTAAGATTAACCGCACTTCGGGCTTTAACCCTTTCCCTGCTGAGTCATTTCACCGCTGTGTGCTGAGCTAATTTTTACCGCTTTTGCTCATCATGTTTAAATGCGTTTAGAAGCCACATTTTATTATATGACCTAGAAATATTATTATTATTTTTTCCGGCAGACTCAGCAGATTCATAATATATAATTTTTATACAGTCATGGCCGAAATTGTTGGCACCCCAGACATTTTTCCGGAAAATGAAGTATTTCTCACAGAAAGGTATTGCAGTAACACATGTTTTGCTATACACATGTTTATTCCCTTTGTGTGTATTGGAACAAAACAAAAAAAGGGAGGAAAAAAAGCAAATTGGACATAATGTCAAAACAGAACTCCAGAAATGGGCTGGACAAAATTCTTGGCACCCTTAACTTAATATTTGGTTGCACACCCTTTGGAAACAATAACTGAAATCACTTGCTTCCTATAACCATCAATAAGCTTCTTACACCTCTCACCTGAACTTTTGGACCACTCTTCCTTTGCAAACTGCTCCAGGTCTCTCTTATTGGAAGGGCGCCTTTTCCCAACAGCAATTTTAAGATCTCTCCACAGGTGTTCAATGGGATTTAGATCTGGACTCATTGCTGGCCACTTCAGAACTCTCCGGCGCTTTGTTGCCATCCGTTTCTAGGTGCTTTTTGACGTATGTTTGGGGTCATAGTCCTGCTGGAAGACCCAAGATCTCGGACACAAACCCAGCTTTCTAACACTGGGCTCTACAGTGCGACCTGAAATCCTTTGGTAATCCTCAGATTTCATGATGCCTTGCACACATTCAAGGCACCCAGTGCCAGAGGCAGCAAAACAACCCAAAACATCATTGAGCCTCCACCATATTTCACTGTAGGTACTGTGTTCTTTTATTTGTAGGCCTCATTCCATTTTCGGTAAACAGTAGAATGATGTGCTTTATCAAAAAGCTCTACCGTGGTATCATCTGTCCACAAGACGTTGTCCTAGAAGGATTTTGGCTTACTCAAGTACATTTTGACAAACTGTAGTCTTGCTTTTTTATGTCTCTGTGTCAGCAGTGAGGTCCTCCTGGGTCTCCTGCCATAGCGTTTCACTTCATTTAAATGTCGACGGATAGTTTGCGCTGACACTGATGCTCCCTGAGCCTGCAGGACAGCTTGAATTTCTTTGGAACTTGTTTGGGGCTGCTTATCCACCATCCGGACTATCCTGCGTTGCAACCTTTCATAAATTTTTCTCTTCCGTCCACGTCCAGAGAGATTAGCTACAGTGCCATGGGGGTTGCAAACTTCTTGATAATGTTGCGCACTGTGGACAAAGGCAAATCTAGATCTCTGGAGATGGACTTGTAACCTTGAGATTGTTGATATTTTTTAAAATTTTGGTTCTCAAGTCCTCAGACAGTTCACTTCTCCTCTTTCTGTTGTCCATGCTTAGTGTGGCACACACAGACACACAATGCAAAGACTAAGTGAACTTCTCTCCTTTTAATCTGCTTTCAGGTGTGATTTTTATATTGCCCACACCTGTTACTTGCTCCAGGTGAGTTTACAGGAGCATCACATGCTTGAAACAATCTTATTTATCCACAATTTTTAAAGGGTGCCAAGAATTTTGTTCAGCCCATTTTTGGAGTTTTGTGTGACATTATGTCAAATTTGCTTTTTTTTCCTCCCTTTTTTTGTTTTGTTCCAATACACACAAAGGGAATAAACATGTGTATAGCAAAACATGTGTTACTGCAATACTTTTCTGTGAGAAATACTTGATTTTCTGGAAAAAGTCTGGGGTCCCAACAATTTCGGCCATGACTGTATGTATATGTCATGTCCTGTCTGTATATTATAACAAAAATGCAATAAAATTCGAATTTTTACTCATCTACAGCGTGTAAAGTATTTTTTTCCCAATTTTTTTCACATGAGCATTTGCGGTTATATATGGGGTGCGTTTGTACAAAAAATTAGAAATGGGTGCTCCTTACATTTTTTGGGGGGAATTATGTGATTTGTTTGCAATCGCACCCCATAAAAAAAAATCATTAGTGTAGCATTATTGTTCACTTTATAATTGAAATGCTAACAATATTGCTGCATTAATAAAAACAACACACAAAAAAAACATGTTTTTATTTTATAAAATTTTTTATTATTTTTTTAAATTTATTTTCTACTTTGAACATGGTCATGTTTGGTATCATTCGAAAGGCCATGGTCAGACCACGACACGTCAGGAGACGAGGGGGAACCCGGAGGTGGAGCCGCCATCCAAGATGGCGGCCCCCACTTGAGCTAGATCGCGATCTGGCGCCGAACAGAATTAAACATTAAAGGCCACATCCTAGCATTAAAACTCGGGCGCAAGGGAGGAAAAACTGCTCCCGCAGTTTTCCCACTTGCGCCTGCGTTTTAATGCTGGATTACAATGCAGGCGCAAAAAATGCTGCCTGCATTGTTTGTGGGCACAAAGCCCCGGGATGCTCGCGGCAGCGCTGAGCGTAGCCATGAGCATCCACTCAATGGAGTCCATAGGACTCCACTGAGTTTCCCCCTGACGGTCACATGACCAACCGGATCTCGCCTTCCTCTTACTCGCTTATGCAACCACAACATTATATACCGTTTTTCCTGTCATTAAATGGACTTTCTAAAGATATCATTATTTCCATCATATCCTATAGTTTACTATAAAAAAATATGAACAAAATGGAAAAAACACACTTTTTCAAAATTTAATCCACAAAATCTACAACCGCCAAATAAGACCCCGTCTAAATAGTTTTGAAATTTTGTCCTGAGATTAGAAATATCCAATTTTTACATGTTTTTGCTTTTTAACCCCTTCCCTGCTGAGCCATTTCACCTTTGTGCGCTGAGCTCATTTTGACCGTTTTATGCTCATCATTTTTAGATGCCAGTTTAAGTCCTATTTTATTAAACCCCCCAGACAATTTTTTTCTTTTAATAAGCAGAATAAATTTATTTAAAATGATCACTAAAAGACATTGGACCATACTTTTAAGGGACTCCTTGTTAAGGAAAATTCTTCACATCAACCCACAAATCATTAATAGGGGAGCAAATAATCTAACAAACAAATTAGTACATAGTGTTTATGGAAAAACTTTTTTAAAAAATCTCTCCTTACAACAATTTTGGAGGTTTCCACAGACGTGGTCACTGCTCAAATTGCCATAACAGCAAAAGCAATAAAAGCTTCAACAAGGACATAAAAATGGGAAATTTGAATGTTAAATTAAAGACATTACCACTTGTTTCTTATAAAATGTAAAATTTAAAAAAATAATTCTGGAATGTAGTTGCAGTATGGACTTATCGGCAGGTCCTTTAAATAAATGAGTACAGGAACACTTTAGAAATATAAGAAATTGATTTGACAAGCATAGTGTTTCCCTCCTGCCTGCAGAGATGATGTCTTGGTCCATTCCTTTTACTTACTTCGTTTTTTACAATATTTAGCTTTAGGCCGCTGGCACACGAGCGGATTTTTTGCCTCCGTCTGTGCGTGCAATTTGCTGTCCGTCACAGGTTTTTAATGGAGTCAATGAAAACACCGCACGATCCACCTGCGCACTTGTTTACGCAAGGCCTTTGCTTATTGCTACGGATGCAAAAATGGCATGGACGTGAAAAAGCTAGGCGGACGCAGGAGCTACGTGCTGCTCCCTGCGGGTGTGAATCTTTGCGCAAGTGCAAAGGCCGGCACACTGAAGCATCTGCCTTCTCCTGATCCGAGTTTATAACTTACTGATCGTCTGTTGAACACAATATCTCCCGTCAGTGCGTCAGGTACGGATGCACTTTCACGCAGTGCACAATACACCTCCCATCAAAAGGTGCGTCCGGAACGTCCGCACTGTACGCAGTACCTGTACACTCATGTGCCGGCAGCCGTAGGCAGCAATCCTGCCAACCATTTTCACATAACTTCACAACTCTTTATATCTACAGCCACATAACAATTTTAAGAAATGCATAAATAAAGGTATAAAAGTCATTACTGGTGAAGACACATCCTGTTTCTGTTACTTTTACCTGTGCTACTTTTAAGTCATAATTTTATTTTTATATTTTATCATTGTTTATCCAGCTTTTTCATTTTTATATATTTTATCTTTGTTTAGTTTCATTTTGACATTTCAAAATAATCTGCGAATGAAATCAACCATACTCCTTCCAGTTACACTTTACAGAGGAATATCAGATAATCCAGATACTGCTCCATTATATTATCCTTCCTGGACATGTTACAAATTACTAAGGCCTGAAGGGATCCATCTGATTCACTCGTTTGTGAAACTAACATTTTGTTGTCTGTTCACTAGATAGTGAGCCTTGCAATGAGTTGGCAACTGACTTGCAAAATTATGTCCAACGTAGCCAAGTTTTTAAAAAGGAAAATCTCCAGTTTAGCCAACTGAGAATACAACTAAACCATTTGTCGCCTGCTAAGTGCAAATTTCTGATTAATGTTTGCGAGTTGCTAGTTTATCACGGTTCCATGATTAGTGTTAAAAATTATAGATCTATGTAGGAATCCATTCATTTTCATTAACTGTTTCATTCCAGATGATTTGCTATGATCTTCATGTAACAACTGTTTTCTATAGCAGAAGTGACTGTTATATGTCATCTGCAGAAAAGGTTAATGAAATTCCCAAATATGGAAAAATGGTTTACTGAGCATATCTATAATTTCACTGGGATTGCTCCAGGATTGATTTATTTATTTATAAAGTAATTTTACCATTAAGGATACATTGAGATTTTTTTCGTTTTCAAGTATGTCCTAGGTTCAAGAATATTGAATTGTCATAGTTGTTACAGAAATACAAAGTAATACAATGCATTTCTGTTGCCTCTGATGTGAGGAAGGTCGTCAACAGCTGAACCACATCCCCAGGGCTTTGTGGTGATTGGCTTTTTCCAATCACATGATATCGTGACACTAGGGACGTCTCTTGTCCTCAGAATACAGAGTGATCCTTGTCATGATGAGCTTAAGATAACTGTATCACACCATATTTTATCGTCTTATACCTCTGTTACCAACAAAATCATATTTTTGTATGCCAATTATGACTTTACCTGCATCTACCTTGTTTCATTTGGTTGGATGCTAATATTGAAACAGAATGAGTGCCTTTAAACCATCATGGAGAGAAGCTGATAAATAAAAAGTGCACTGGGGGAATTGGTCCTGCTTGTTCACCTTTTACGTCTCTATCACAACTTTGAGGGTGTTCCATATCTGGTTCATGATACATAGCATCTGAATTAGCAATATGTGCTGCGCAAATTGTTGGTGCTATATAAATGATGATAACAATAATAATTATTAAAAACTGTTTATTATCAACAAATATTCCATGTGTTCCAACACTGATGGTACAGGCTGGAAACGTCTGTGGTGGAGCATGTGATTATAGCAGCCAATCATAATCTGGAAATTCTTGATTTATCCAAAGAAAATTGTAGACGTACAATGAAAAATGTATGAGATATTTCCCTACTGGGATGTTTGGCCTCAAATTTTCATATTCTATATTAACCCCATGAGGACCAATGACATACCAGGTACGTCCTACGAAAATGTTAAATACTCACCTCTCTGGCCGGGTCCCATGGTGGCCTGACTTCAAGGAAGTCAGGCAACCGCTTTTAAGCCCCGGCCGTCGCTCTGACATCATTGTGCTGGGCACAATGACGTCAGTTTCAGGCAAGCCCCTGTCAGAGTCGGAAGAGTGCCATTCGGGAGCACGTACAGTAAAAAGAGAGGCATTGCTGGAAAGTTCAGAGTCTGACCTTTCCAGCAATCCCTCTCTTTAATCCCTTAGGTTCCAGTCCGCGATCGAGCGCCAATCGGCGCCAGATTGTGGACTTGCTCCAGAGGTGGATGACATCTTGGATCTGATAGAGACTCTGCACCATTTGTTTTAAATATTTCTGTTTGCCTTTGAGGGCTTATACTGGACCAGTGACTGAACAGTGAATACCTCTACTCTCACCTCCTCTAGAAGCGGAGTGATCAAAATTTCACAAGTGGACTTGTATGTTACGCTACTGCGCCCCCTTCCCTTACTATAATTTATCTCTATAGACTAATGAGAAACTGTATGCCAAATACGGAATGCGTCGCTATTTTATTGCTGTATGCTGTACAATTTAAATTAGTAGGTTATCTACTCTGATGTAATCGATTTGTTTGTATTTTTGGCGCTATCTGGATCTATACCCATTTGTACAACTATACGTGGCACAGATTGTTTCTTATGTTTCTACTGTGCTGATTGAATTCCAGTGAAGCAGAATACAATATTCTTTTTCCCTCCAATACTGCTATATGGAGGTTTGTCAATAACTATACTTTTTAATATTCACTGTGTAAACTAATACAGAAACTAGCGCCGGCACGTGCATTTAAGTTCTTCACTGATTATTATTTATGATTAATAATATCTATTATTATTTTTATATCGTACCAATATATTCTACAATCCTACCTAAAGCAAACTTTTCAGTCATTCGCGTAACTTATTTCTAAGGCTTCATATATTCCATAGTGAAGGTATTGTTGAATCAATGTGACACACCATGCTGTTTCTTTAATTTGATTCTTTTGTTTAATTGTTGCTGGCTATTTTATATAATGAATTAATCAGTATGAAAATGAAAATAACAAGCTTAATTCCTCTTTTCATCAGTACAATTTACACAGCTCTCTTTCATAGACTGCCAAATAACGCCTACTGGTAGAACACTTGATGTTAAAATGGAGATTATATTGAAATGAAATGGTACAATGACTCCACAAAAGAACATTTTGAAAAGTATGTATTAAAATATTTCTGTATATTCAAATGCATGTTATTTTAGTACATTATTACAACACTTTCTGATAATTGGTAAACGATAGTGTGGTTAACTACTTCACTACCAAGGGATTTCCCCCCCCCAAAAAAACACTGTCAGTAACCAGTGTTTTTATTTTTTGGAAAATCGTTTTTAATGAATTATTCATTATGAAATATTTAGAACTATTCCAAACGTTTTCCTTACTGTAGTAACCATCTGGTGCACCATCTGCTGGCCAAAAGGAGCTAATGCAGCAATAGGCTCTGTGTTAGATCAACTGGAGATATGTGTTTTATACACATATTCCCAGCTGGTTTGAAAAAGTGTTAGTTCTTTATTGAATGTGCTGGTGTGTGTGTGTGTGTGTGTGTGTGTTGCTGACATTCTTTATTTGAGACATATGCTCATGGGGGATCAATGAGCATCACAGAGACTGTCAGGGTTATCCAAAGAGATTCGAAAAGTCACCGCAGGTTCAGTGACTTTTCGTTCTCTTCAATTCGGTTCCTTTTGCCGATTGCATTTCGGTGACCCTGCGGTGTATTCAGCAAACAGCACAGGGTCCCCGAATTGCAGGGAAAAGCTGCCGAAAACCTGACGAAAACAAACCGAATGCACGCTGAAAACAAGCAAAAACATCTGGATTAACCTTCGAAAAAGCCGAACAGGAGCTGAACAGGAGCCGAAAAGGAGCCGAATCACACAGAGCCGAAGCAGCTGTGACGTAGAGGAGGCAGTGAATAAATTAGAAAAACCATTTGTATGAATCTGGGAAAAAGAAACGCTGTTTGCAAAGAAACTACTGAGCGAAAATGTCTGAAATTTTCACAGGAGGTCCAGGAATGATAATAAAGAGGGCTGTTACAAAAAAAATAAGTAAACTGAAAAAAAAAAAAAAAAATCGGACTTTTTAAAAAAAAAAAAAAAATCTGAAAAATGCTTAAAGTATCCTAAAAAATCAATGAATAAAGAGACTTTTTGCTGCAGAATTTTATAATGAACGGTTTATTAGATATTGAATTAAAACTGGAATATTTTTAACATTGAAGCCTATGGGATTCTCCTGAATTAACTTGCCGAATTAAACCACCGAATGGCAGGGCATTAGGGGAACCTTTCACTGCTGGTTTGTGTTCTCTGAATAGCCGAAGCAGTGCTTTTTCATGGGGATTTCACTGCTCTCGAACAGGCACCGAACAGGCACCGTATGTTCAGGCAATTCGCCAGGATTTGGCGAATTGCCTGCTCTCTGGATAGCCGAATGGCCAGGAAAGGTAACCGAACACTGATTTTCAGCGTTCGGTTACCTTTCTCAAGCAATTCGGATCTCTTTGGATAACCCTGTGTATACCCCTTTTTTATTTTTTGTGAGCTAAAGCTGAAAGGTAAACTACTAGTAAATGCAAAATAGATCATCTGCAACCAATATAAACATCATTTGTTCAAGTTCAATTTCCACAAAATATTTTTATAAATTACATCTAATAAATGTGTACACATTATTTCTTTCTGTAATATCAAGGGAAAAGAAAGGATAAAGAATAGTTGTCGACAGAAAATTAACATTAAGGTGTTTCAATCAGGGACGTGCAGTCAGGGGTGGCAGGCGAGGCAAGCTGACTTCCATAGCTCAAGCTGACCTCCTGGTTCTACGCTCTTCAGTGCCTCCAGAGGCACTGAGAGCAATTGAAAGCTTGAGCCAATGGGAAAGCTCCATTGGTCTCAAGCAATTCTTTTTTTAAAAAAAAAAACGCCCCCCCATGGGAGGCAGAGCTCCCCATGGATTGATTGATGCAGGACAGTCATGTGACTGTCCTCATCAGTCGTGGGGGGGGGTGGGCAGGCTGAGCTCAGCAGTCAGCATGTGTGTAATAGTGCCCTCTATTGGTCAGTATTGTAAGTGCATGCTCTTAGAACTAAAAACCAATTTGCAAACTTTACTTTAAAGTAAAAGGTGTAATAGCACCCTATATTCGTCAGTATTGTAATTGCATGCTCTTAGAACTGTAAAAAAAAATGCGAACTTTACTTTATAAATAGTGAAACTCTATTCTCCTATATAACGATAATCAAATGCGTAAATTGCGACTGCGTAACCCTGTGTATATCTGGCTCTGATACTAGCCAATGCCTCACCAGCCACTGACCTCACCGCACGTCACTGGTTTCACTTTCAATCATATCTTAAATACAAGTGAAAGAAGACTACATATTTGTAGGTGTGTATTATATGACCACCATAGAGGTGTTTGTCACTTGCATAAAGCTTGTGTTTGTTATTATGATTATTATGCTGATTAATGTTATTATTATTATTATTCTGTGAAAAATAAGTTTTCCAGAAAACTGCACATTCAGTTTGTAAATCACAAATGAAGGAACATATTAGGTTCTTCTCAATTTTTCTTTGTCTCCTACCAAAAAGCTACTTTAGGACACATAATTAAGGTAGCAACATATTTTTTTTCTAATGTGTATTTGTGCGGCTGAATATGTGTGTGGGTGGTCTAAGCTGCAAAAGCTCTTGCCTTTCTGTTCCGTTCACTGATTGCATGTTCGACTTCTTCCTCGAGAGACATCAAATGGCTTCCTAATAGTAAACAAGTCCTTTAAGTAATATAGATTCCCATTGAGCAATAACTATAATATTCTGCATTCTAACAATCTCTATGGACTTATTATACAATGACTTTAACTCCCTTCAATATAACCATTTCACACAGCAATTTAAAAATAGTTTGGGCTTTTTACAGGAACTTTATGTAGACCAGATTTCTATCACTTCTGTCCTAGTCTTGAAATTACACATAGAAAAGTCCATGTACACCTTCATGAACAGGATTTCTGTGCTGCATATTCAGTGTTAAGTGCTAAAGACAGAGAAAGATACAGTTTCTCATGTTTGTATAAAACATGGTAATGGAAAAATAGAGACACAGTATATTGTAAACGTTTATCTGAATTCTATTATTTGGGTTCTGCTAGATAATGTAAGCAGTCTCTAGATGAAAACTAAAATTATTCTTGGGTATTTAAAGTGACACTACCACCAAAAAAATAAAATGTCCTTATTTTGTTTATTTTATTTTGCTGATATCTTACATGTGCCTTATTTTTCTCTTGTATGTTTAGTTAAGAAAATATTTTACTCTATATGTGTCACTGGGTGTATCAATTGTGTGATATTTTGTTTTGGAAAGTGCCACCCCCCCCCACAGTGTCTTTTTTTGTAATAAGTTTAATAAATGTTTATCTAGACATACAAGAAAAGTGACAGTAGTATCCATCAAAGACAATGGGAATGACAACAACATATAGGACCAGTTATACAGGCACCTCTGTAGCAGGCATTCATCTGTGGTGCTAGCCGCTAGGCCAGTTGTTGAGAGGAGGAAACAGTAACATATCAGCAACAAGTCTCATAGCGATACCTTAGACACTTGCCACAGATACCAATGGTCAAATTTCCCATCCTCCATCTTCTTCACAAGGGCTGCAATGTTCAGAACCTCTGGCGATTTCTACCTCGCTGCCAGCAGCAATGCCGCCACTGTAGTAATCATGGAAAGCAACCTCGATTGAGCTTGTGAAAGCAGAGGGGGAAACATATGCAGCAGAAATATTTCGGGAGATCGGTCGCTTTATCTCGTACTGCAATCCAAAAGTTTGCAAGGCAAGGACACAGCCACCAAATATGAAAGAACGAGCCACAACTATCACCACATCTCCAGCAGGGGGGGGACTCTTTGAGGACAAATAGCGTTCCTTGTCCAGTGTGATGTACCAACAGAATTTGAGTATGTGTCTCGGCCTCTATGAGGGTAGCACATTTAAATTTCCCCCTGTCCGCCCGAAAGCTAGCCAGCCAAGTCAATTCCGAGATTTCCCTCCACAAATCCGTTTTCCAAGACTTTTGGAACGACCATTTCTGAGTCGTCAAGGGGGATATCAGGAGTTTATAACACTCAGAGAGGACATGAGAACAAGTTTTAGGGTCAGTACAGTAAGTTTCAAATTAAGTGAGCCACGTCTCACCTCCACAGTATCTTTCAATCACTTGCTTCTCATTCTGTGGCAATGGCTATAGAATGGAGTCTATAGGCGGATCACTGACTCAGATCACCATATTGTGTAGGATGTATTCAAAGGACATCACCAGGGGGTTAATTAGAAGTCTTTCAAGCTCCCTGTCTTATCTCATTCAGCTGCCATCTCTTATCTCAGTTAGCCTGGAGATCAATAGCCTCCTGCCACCTTATGTAAACATTCCCTCTTTTACCTCATTAACTGTTAAATACCGTATGAGATAAAGCACAGCAGAAAATTAAAACACAATTCGATTTTGGTAAATGTTGCATCATGGGAAAAATGTACAAAATAGAAATTCATTTTATTTTTTATTTTTGCATGTAATTACTTCAAAGACATAAAAGACAGCAGAATGTGTTTTAATAAAGTAGTTTTGTTTACATTGCACAAGAAATCTAGTTACAGTTTATGTAAGTGGTAGAGTGTCCCTTTAAATGTACAATAGTTCATTTTCAAGTTTTCTGGATCTTAAAACAAGCAAATCTACTCCATCTACTCCTTCTTTTCCTCTGCACAGCAAAACTATCAAGCTCAGTTTTTTTTAAGAAGTCTGTTCTGTTTTGGGTGACATATACAATTATGTAATGTGAAAGCCTGAAGTTGTGGGATGGGTTTAATGGCCTTTTCTTCAGTCAATGCTGCCCCTATTCTTGAGGTTCTGCTTTCCCGCACACCTCAACCAACCTTTCCTTTTTGAAAAGTTCACTACCTTTATTAAACTACGGTCTCTCTCTCTCTCTCTCTCTCTCTCTCATATATATTCCTGATGAAGTCCTAGAATGGGATTTGAACACAGGCATACTATGACTTATAATACATAATGCAGAATTTAAGAGAAAAGATCCTGGTAGCGCTCTTTCTTCTGTGCTTGCATTGATTTGAGTGAGTAGTATTGCGTTGGGCTAATTAAAATATAACTTATAGTATATATATAACACCAGCATACCTTGTTACTGTATTATAAATGCATATATTGTGTGAAGAAGTGATAAAGAGGAAAAAATAACTGAAGACAATAAAACAATCTTAGAGCAGGCTGCACCACTGTTTAAGGTTTTCTTCATGTGGAGATAATGGCTCCACTCAGTATGGAGCCCCAGTGCCTTAGAAATGGCTTTTTAATCCTTTCATCTCTACAACACTTTTTCTCATCTAGTCAGTTGGAGGTGAATATTTTTTTCCCCTTAATCCTTTAGTAAATAAGATTATCATTTCAAAGTTTATATGTTGTCTTTTTTCCTTGGCAGTAAATTTTGTCTGCTTTTCACAAAAATCTGAAAGCATTCAATACACCAAATGTATCAAAATATAATTATCAACAAATATATACCTCTTGAAATCACTGTAACAAAAGAAGCTGCTACAAAGTTATGTGTTATTGCAATTTTATAAAACTGTTATGTAAAACATGGTGGAGACTGGAGAGCAAGACAGAGAACAAGATGCGTGGACCACAATCAAAAAACGATGTGGTGAATAGTGAGAGATTGAGTGTTAAAATAGCTCTCTCACATAGAAACATAGAAAAATGTCGGCAAATAAGAACCTTTCGGCCCATCTAGTTTGCCCAATTACATGGATACTTTACCTGGATTTATCTTTTATTTAGGATAGCCTTATGCCTATCCCATGCCTGCTTAAATTCAATTACTGTTTTGGCCTGTACCACTTCTACTGGAAGACTGTTCCATGTATCCACCACCCGCTCAGTAAAATAATGCTTCCTGATGTTACTTTTAAACCTTTGCCCCTCTAATCTAAGACTATGTCCTCTTGTTTTGCTACTTTGTTTCCTTTTAGGCTAGGGTCAGACTGAGGCAGTGCGAACGCGCGTTCTGGCGCACTTAATCACGGCCGCACTAGCAGCAGATGCCGGGCAATGACGGCCAATATACGAAGTACGGTCGCACAAAAGTCCGCTGCGCAACGCAAGTGGAAAATGAACGCATTTTTTCGAGAACGTTAAACCACTAGTACTGACGTACAGAGTGCGCTGCGTCCGCTAGAGGCGTGTGTGCGTGATTGGGAGACGTCAGACGCTGCTAATGTCCGGCCAACATAACGTCCAGATGCAACAAGTGTTTTATTGATGATCCGTACAAAATCACGGATGAAACTGCGCATCGTATGACCGCTATCGCGTATTCTGTGAAAAAATGCGTCCATTCTTCGAACGCACATTTTCACGGACAACGTGAAAAATGCGTTAGTCTGACCCTAGCCTTAAATATACTCCCTTCCTCTACCTTGTGGATTCCCTTTACGTATTTAAATGTTTCTATCATATCTCCTCTGTCTCGTCTTTTTTCCAAGCTGTACATGTTAAGATCATTAAGCCTTTCCTGGTAACTTTTCTCCTTCAAGCCGTACACCATTTTAGTAGCCCTTCTCTGAACTCTCTCTAAGATATATAACCCACATTCGATTATAAAATGAATAAACTTTTATAATACCAGGAATTAAGGTATGCTCATGATTAATAAAAAGGGTTTACATATATATTTGGACCGGACGTTAAAATTTTAGTAATGGTAAATTAATGTAGAGACTCATATGATGATACTGCGCTGGATAGATTGAAAAAGGGAAAAAAAGGAGGGGAAAAAACGATATCCACCAATAAAATATATCAAGGTGCATTGTCGAGAATTTTAACACAATTGACTATAACTACCTAAAAATACTAAATGGCAATAGCTAACTTATATAATGCTAAAGGTAACCTATTAATTTGGCCCATGGAAATTAGTGACAAGAATTGAATCAATATGAATTTGTACATATGAATATAAAGAATAAATAAATATGATAAAAATATATATAAATGGACCCTATTCCATCAGTTTGGAAAAGGATAATGTTGTATATTAAATTAATTGTATATAAGTATTGGATAGTATGTATATAAATGTGAATCATATTTAAAGAGAAAAATTAATTGGTTTCCATATGAGTGAAGAAAAAAAGGGGGGAGAAGGGATGATATAGAGCAAAATAGACTGAAAGGTGACATTGAGTGACTGAAAAACTGGAAGCTTAAATAAACGATGTATAGTTGAACTCCTCATTCAGACCATGTGGATAGAGAGTTTTGAGAGTGTATATCCAGAACGATTCTCTCTGGCAGAGAGTTTTATCAAAATTACCCCGTCTGGGTCCACAAACTACCTGTTCTATAGCCTGAAAGGACAAACATGAAGGATCTGAGTCGTGTTGGTTTCTAACATGTCTAGAGACAGAAGTCTCCAGACTCTTATGAACCGAATTTATATGCTGTAGAATACGGCATTTGAATTGCTGAATCGTTTTACCGGTGTATTGAATACCACATTGACATGTAATTAGATAAACAAGAACTTTGCTTGAGCAATTCATAAATTGTTTAATTTCGTAATGTCGCCCAGTGATATTACTAGTAAATTGTTTAGACTTGTTAACAAACTTGCAGGCCTTACAATGCGTACATTGATAAGTTCCTTTAGGCTGTTCAAGCCATGTACGAACATTTTTTTCCGGTTGTAGAAAGCTGTGAACAAGTCTGTCGCTCAGATTTTTTGTCCTTCTGGCTGTAAAGGAAGGAACAGAAGGTAAAACTGTTTTAAGAGATCTTTCCATATGAAGAATCGGCCAATATTTTTCACAAATGGTTTTTATCTTAGACCAACCATTGTCGAAATCGGCAATAAACCTTATAGAAGTCATAGTGTCTCTCTTTTTGGGAGTCAATAATTCCTCTCTTGGGGTTGAGAGAGCTCTTTTATATGCCTTCTTTAGACATTTTCTTGGATAACCTTTGGACAAAAACATGACTTGTAGTCAATTAGCTTCTGTTTGGAAGTCAATGAGGGATGTGCAATTTTGTCTGGCCCTCAAATATTGGCCTATTGGAATGCCTCTCTTTAGGTTATGAGGATGGTGGGAAGACCAATTTAAAAAGTTATTAGTTGCTGTCGATTTACGATGAAGTTTGGTGGTCAGTTCTAAGTTCGAATTGATGGTAATATTGAGATCTAAGAACTCGATACTAGTTCCACCGACAACCAAAGTTAGACCCAGACCGATCTCATTGGTGTTCAAAAGGGTGAACCATTCATTTAACAACTCAATAGGACCCTGCCAGAGGAAAAGAATATCATCTATATATATCGCATCCACTTCTGAACGTGGTTGGTGAATCTCATCATTTCAGTGGAAAAGACAATTTTTCCCACCAAGCAAGGTACAGATTAGCATAACTCGGAGCACAGGGCGTTCCCATGGCTGATCCACGAGTTTGCAGATAAAAGTTACCCTGAAATAGGAAGTAATTATGATGGAGCACATATTCTAAAAGTGACAATATAAATTCCAATTCTTGTCCTGAGTGTTTCTCACTCAAAAAATATTTGACAGCTAGTAAACCTGCTGAATGTGGAATATTATTGTATAGTGAGATGACGTCAAAACTTACTAAAATAGAACCAGGAGGAACCTGTATTTGTGACAATTGGTGGAGAACATGCTGGGTGTCTCTCACATAGGAGGGGGTGTCAAGTACTAATGGTCGTAGGTAATGATCAACAAGTTCACTGATACGTTCTGTTAGTGAGTTGTTACCTGAAATTATCGGGTGTCCTGGTGGCAGAGTAAGGGATTTATGTACCTTAGGCAAACAGTAGAGAGTGGGTATAGTAGGATATTGTGGGAGTAAAAAAGTTTGATTTGTAGTTGATATTATTTTTAACTGTTCACCCTGTACTAATAAGGTTTCTAATTTTTTAGAAAACAGTGAGGTAGGATCACTTTCTAACAGTCTGTAGCCTTCCCTGTCATTAAGATGTACCATACACATTGTCACATAATCTTTGATATCCATTATTACTAGATTGCCCCCTTTGTCAGACTGTTTTATGACGATATTACGGACATCTTGTAATTCCTTAAGAGCACGCTGTTCATACCGCGATAGATTAGACTCCCAGCAAAGATCTTTGTGTTTGATAGATTCTATCTCAGAGGTAACCAAATTAACAAAAACCTCTATATTTGAAAAATCAGAAAAAGAAGGGGTAAACTTGATTTTATGCCTGAATTGGGTAAAGAAATTCGAAGCATCAGGGGGACATTCATCTAGGAGAGCTAATATATTTTCCAAATGTACATAATCCTCACTAGATACACCCAGGTTCTTGGCTTCTCTCTCCTTTTTCTTCTCCTTGAAAACATGTAGGGCTAGTTTTCTCGCAAAGAGATTAAGATCTTTTATCCACCCAAATTTGTTAAAATGAGGGGTGGGGACAAACTAAAGTCCTTTTTGTAATAGAGTGATATGTCGAGGGTGAAGATTAAAGCCAGAGAGATTGATGATGGAATTGGTGGAAATATCAGTTACCATTTCTTTAGGGGGAAGTCGTTCCGACGACCCCCTCTGTAACCCCATGTAAGGATCCTGATCCATGCAGGGCAGCACCCTTCCAAATCCTGCACTTCGTGTCATTCCTGTTTCCAGCGCTGTGTTCCAGCAGCTAAATAGTTAATGCACCAAAACACACACTCACACACTCCAGGTCATCTGACCTCTCTGTTAATAAAAGTCCCACACCCCTTCTGTTCCCTGCTTAAACATTAGTTGTATCTGCTCTCAGCAAGAGAGAACCTATGTTGTGGCTTTCCTGTGGTTTCCTGAAAACCAAACCCTGCCGTGCTACCAACCCTTCCGTGTGTGTTTCCAGACCCTCCGGTATCCTGTGTATGCAAGACCCTGCTGTCCCAGTCTGTTTCCTGATTTCCCCTACATAAAGTTTATTTGTTTTTGCTGCCTCCAGCAGCAACCTCGCCCCTCACCGCAGACCCCTTGTTTTGGCATCACCGCATCCCGGGCTCAGAATCCTGCATTTTCTGTACCACCCCGGTACAGTACCTGACACCCCACTTTTGTCAATCTCGTAATCTCCCCTCTAGGGGAGGATCTGATTTCCAATTGTCCTCCCGAAAAGAAACATGTTTGTTCTGATTTCCATTTACAGTTCTACCTCTATTGTAACCCGTATTGTAACTAGTGTTTTGACGAGATGTGTTATTCAGCGATTTTTCAATCTCGTGTTCATCTGGTGAAGTTTCACCCTCAGTAGTAGATAACAAATCACTGTTGGGATTACTTGGGGGCGACATATCAGAGGTGGCTGACACACATGCGGGTATACAGTTGGTACAGACCTGGGTATATTTAGCGGTTAGGATGCCATGATCAATTGTGGTATTTAAACAGTATTTCTTTACCGCGATTTGCACATATGCTCTTAGCAATGAACATACACCTTGGGTCTTAAATAGTAACCAGACAAGGCCACAAATGATACCCCAGAGTGAGATGGGAATAATCCCAGATAGCGAGTGAAAGCCCCAGCAGCAAACATAGGGTTAATCCACCAATGCCCAATACTAGCGATTGCTAATGGTGGAAGCAACAAAATAGTCAGAGACAAGCCGGGTCAAAATCAGGAGTGGGAATCGTAGACAGAAATGGGTCGGCAACTAAATCAATGAGAATAAGCTTAGCGATGCGGGAACAGAACTCCACATCAGGGCGACGAGGCAACTCCTCATGCCCTGCTTTAAAACTCGTGACCACACCAGGCCCCGCCTCTTCAGATGTCATTCGGCCATTACAAGGAGCTGGCAAATGACCATCCAGTGGCACCGAACTATGCCCAGACCCCCCTGGCAACACAGCAGGGGCTGAGGATGTAACACCTTAATATATCCGGGGCTAAATTACATACTTGGTGCTAACGTTAGCGCTCACCTACCTGAGCGTTAACGTTAGCCCAAGTAGTTACCGCAAACTACAATCCAAAGGCTAACGGGTTACGTAACCCGTTTGCGTTTGGTACCTTGCGCTTCTCTGCGCGAGGTTACTGTACTTTGCGCTCCCTATACTTAACATGGGGAGCGCAAAGTGTTAATCGGTGTTAGGATTACAAAGATTACAAAGATTACAAAGGATTACAAACGCTGATTAACGTCCGGCCGCGGTTAACAAAAAGTTAACCAGAGCCAGGACTTGGTGCTAACGGAATCCCCTTCTGCAGAATCCGTTAACACCCGCAAAAAAAAAAGAAGAATGAGTCGTATACTCACCTCCTGTCCCGCGGTGAGGACCGCGGCTCTGTCAGCCTCCTCAGTCCGGCGTGAGTAGGGAAAGACTGGGGAAAAAAGTCCCCCAAGTCTCCCCCTGCATATCACTACGCTGACCGGCCGGAACTCTCGAGGTGAGATCCGGCAGGTCATGTGACCGCCGGCGTCTGTCTCAATGGAGTCCTATGGACTCCATTGAGAGGATGCTCATGGCGGCGCTCAGCGCTGCTGCGTGCATCCTGGGGCGTAGCAATGCAGGCAGCTTTTTTAGCGCCTGCATTGTAATCTAGCGGTAAAACGGGCACACTAGGGGGAAAATTGCAAGCACAGTTTTTCTTCCCTAGCACCCCTGTTTTACCGCTAGGATTGTAATTTTGCCCCCAGTCTGGTAAAAGAGGAATTTTAGCAACTGAAACTAATCACTTATTTTATGCCTACGCGGATTTAATCCTATTTCTTCAGCATACTGCATGAGACCACTGTATTCACTTTCTCATTCTTTTTGTCATCAGGGTGCAGTAATATCTGCCTTATTTCAGTGTTGAGGAGGCTGGGGCAGGAAGATGGGGAAAAAAGCCAGAAACCGCTCTGAGACTCAACTTAAAAAGAACCTGTTATATTAATAAAACCACTTTTTATATAACAATCCATAATGCTATGAATGAACCAACTGTCATAAGGATCACTAGCGTCGCTAAGTGGGGGCGGGGGTGCAGCCCGCACCAAGTGACACCCGCCCTTAGGGTGACACCAAAGCAGCAGCAGCGATCCCCCGATTAGATCCTGCCGGCAGCCACGTGCTTTTCCCTCCTACATGAGGCTGCCAGCATGAATATCTGCCGCTCACCTGGGGTTCTATACACCAGCCAGCCGTGATCTCGTGGGGGAGCAGTCGCAGACAGCAGGTGAGAGCTGGGGGCAAATCTACCTATTTGAGCTGGGGGGGCAAATCTACCCATATGAGCTGGGGGACAAATATACCCATATGAGCTGGGGGCAAATATAACCATGTGTGAGCTGGTCTGGGGCAATATATCCATGTGTGAGCTGGTCTGGGGCAATATATCCAAGTGTGAGCTGGTCTGGGGCAATATATCCATGTGTGAGCTGGTCTGGGGGGCATATAACCATGTGTGAGCTGGTCTGGGGGCATATATCCATGTGTGAGCTGGTCTAGGGGCATATAACCATGTGTGAGCTGGTCTGGGGCAATATATCCATGTGTGAGCTGGTCTGGGGGCATATATCCATGTGTGAGCTGGTCTGGGGGCATATAACCATGTGTGAGCTGGTCTGGGGCAATATATCCAAGTGTGAGCTGGGGCACTATATATCCATATGTGAGCTGGGGCAATATATCCATATGTGAGCTGGGGGCAATATATATCCATGTGTACCTTTACTTTCACTGCCTTCGAACAGGCACCGTACTTGCTGGCAGTTCACCAAAATTTGTGTGTAAGCATAGGAGAGAGCTCCACAGCAATAAACCTCACAGTAATGTGCACTGTGTGTATGAGCATTCAGTGTTATATGGGAGTACTGATTTATGAGTAAGAGTAGTTAAAAAAAATCCGTAAAACTCGGGGGGGGGGTGACACCATAAGTTACCGCACTGGGTGACACCAACCCTAGTGACGCCTCTGATAAGGATCACTGATATATATCATTGCTTAATGAGATATTACACTGTACTTGCCTCTGCTCCAGTATAATACAGGCTGACATGCCTACTGCTGTCACATCCTTTAGCACTGCTATTTTTTTTTTTTTGAGAAAGGATTTTACCAGGAAGGATACATTGAGATTTCTCTCGTTTTCAAATATGTCCTGGGTGGCGAGTATGTACCGTTAGGTGTCTTGCCCAAGGACACTTACTTGCTTGCTGGGATCAAACCCATGACTCCACAGGCTCTCTCCATGCAGAGCAGTGACATTACCTCTACTCCACCCAGCTGTGCACGGTAGTTACACTTCTAGGAAGGTCCCCTGTTTTTCCGCATGTCATATTTTCCAAATGTGCACTGCTTGCCCGATGTCATGCCAAATGTAGAGCAGTACATGGTGATGGCTGATATTTTTATGTTATTTTGTTGGAAAATCTATACATTTCTTAGTAATTTGAAATTTATAATTTTTATTTTCTAAAGATGGCTTCAGACTTACAAAGTGAGGGCCTCGGAGGGCCGCACAGTCATCTAGAATGGCACGGTATAGGAAAAACAAAAAAGAAACAAAAATCTCAGCGTTATATAGCACGCAATAAGATAACGCATCGGAGAATCAGGAGAGCCAACATAAGCGTCGCAGAGAGAATGGGGGGGGTGACATCCCCAAATAGGGGGTCTCATCGAAAATAGAGGTACTCTGTTTACAGGGGGGACTGGGGGAGGGGAGAAAAGTAGCAGGAAGGCAGCGAGAGAGAGGGGGTTGGGATGGGGAGAAAAAAGGGGTTGGGATGGGGGAGAGTCAATGAAAATCAAAGTTCTCAGCAGATATGTGTAGCGCTGTGTTAAAAATCATCTTGCTGTGGCAGTACCTATTTTTGGCCACAAGATGGAGACTATCGCGATCAGATACTGGACATTGGGACTACAACGCCCGGCATGCTTTGCAAGAAGACAGGAAGTGGGTGGGGACTGGACACTTACATCCTCTGCCTCGTGGAGAAAGTTCCAGAGCGCGCCAGGGAAGCAGAGAAAGCAGACGCACCGAGGAGATCGCGGGAGAATCTAGGCCCAAAGCCTGAGGGAGACCTGTTGTTCCGGTTTGGGTCACCTAGCCTGAGGAGAAGGAGACTCGCCAGAGCCCAGACACTGCTGCAGACTGGCGGAATCGAACGGAGAGCAGGCGGTGAGCTGGACAAGCGGCATAAAGTGAGACAACGGATCCGGCCGCTAGTATCCCCAGTCAAAATCCGGAGGAGAGACGTCCTGGGTCAGCGGAGCCTAAAGCCTGCGTCGGATGGGTGAGAGGCCTCCAAGGCTGTTTGTGATTAAAGGTCAAGCTGCTGTTTCTGTTTAAAGTCCACAGGGCCCCAACTGACTAGTCGAAGACTTCCTTTAATAAACTCACTGGCCAGTTGAACAGTACCCGGGTACCACACACACACAGATACACTTTTCACATTCTGGGACTTAACCTGTGCAGGACTCATTTCCTTTTGCGAATCGGAACGGGGGTTAAAGATAAAGCTACGTTCCGAATACATTTTTCTCTTTTTTTTTCCGCTGCGCGTTTGCCGTAATACGAAGGGATTGTATGTTTGGGGTTTTGCTACGTGTCCCTTTTTCTGAACTATCGGGAAATTGCATTGCTTTTATGTTCGGTTGCGAATATTTTATTTTCCAAAATACGAAGCCTCGTGTTTCGTTTCTTTTCCGCTACGCGTTTTACCGGGATACGAAAATACTGTAATAATACTTGTGAATACCGTGTTTCAACATCTGCTCAAATATTTTAGTAAACTATATCAATATAAAAACTCACAACTGTGTTGGAGTATATTTATTCCCTAGTGCGGGGAGACTGACCCGTGGTTCATTTCAGCGGCTCCTTCGGGAGTGAGCGCTACATATGTAAAAACAAAAGATATAAAAATAGTAAGATAAAGAGAGAAAGAAAAAAAGTCACATCAGCCGGTATCACGAAGCGACAATTCTTGCACTGCTGGCAGGGCGCTGACGGACAGGCTAGGATTCGCAGCACATGGGGGCCCTTCGATAAGGGACACTGCTCTCAGCTCCAACAATGGACAGATCACGGAGTGACTTCGTTCACCGGCATCCCAAATAAGGCCCGCCAGCAGCTCTGCGTTAGAGGATGGGATGAGAGTCTCAAATCACGGTCGGTTCTTGGCTGACAAAGAGGGGCACCCACCAGGCACCGATCGGGGGCTCCAGGCTCTAACAGCATGTCAGCCAGAGCCACAATGTCCGGCGGTCTGCGACCGTCAAACACCCCAGGACAGCCTGGCAGCGGGGTCCCCTCCTCCGCCGTGGCCGCCTGAGCGAGCCGGGGCTCCGTGGTACCTCCCTCATTCTGAGCAGCAGTAGGGCCCTCCGAGACCGTCTCGTCATTGCTCACCGTAGCATCCGGTATACAGGCCACAGCTGAGCACCCGTCCGATGCAGCCTCGTCCTCTGTCTGTCTCGGGACCTCCTCCTTCCTTCCGGCATCCCTTCAAAGCGGACATCACCTGGCGCCAGACACCTCTGATAAGCAGGCCGTCCATGTCCTCCCCGTCCAGCAGCTGCAGGCAGGACTCAGGCCTGTAAGAAAGGCATCTGTACCTCCTACGGGGGGAGAGGGTCCGTCTCATCGAGCACCCGTCGGTCCACCCACCTCTCCCTTCCAGCATCAATCCCAGGTAGCAGAGAAACGTGGGCCCACCATCTCCCCAGCTCCCAGTGCAGGCCCAGATTGGGCAGAGGCGGCAGGAAACTTGGGCAGAAAGGCTGCAGGAGCTGATACAAAGGTCGCAAAATGGCCGCCAGCACCTCGTGCCATCTACAGTCCAGTGGCTGTAAAGGGTGTCTCTGGTCCGGAGGGGGGGGACGACAATGCGGCCTCCGGACAACTCTGTTCCAATGGCCAGCTATCCTGAGTCCCCAGATCAAACTTGCACAGCAGATGGAGTGTTAAATGAACCCCAAGAGCAGCAGACGTGCGGAGCTCCACCAGAACACATCTGCTCCCTTAGACAGCCGGCCATGCCCCATTTCTTAGTAATTTGGCTAACACAATAACAGAATGTTATGCCCATTCAAAAGGGTTAAAGATACTTCAGGCATAATGGGATCCTATAAAAAGGTGGAAAAGTCAATGCAAGCCTTTGAAAGATTTAAACAGAATTGCGATGTATTATGGTAATACATACAGTATATGTAGCAGGTGTGCATTATTAAATAAGCCATTTAGCAAAGCTAGGGACTATCCCCTACCAGTTTACAAGGGACATGGCAGCATATTAGTACAAGGACCTGTTGGCTCAAGGGGGCCCAGGTGCTTGACGGTTGCTGTCTAAGCGCTTCTAGCTGTGGCAGGGTTCTGGGCCCTCTGGAGCTGCCAGGCCCATAAACATGCTTGCTGTTGATAAGATACTTTGGGAACTCCTGCCAAGCTCTCACGGGTGTTCCCTGATGCGGACGACTCCTGTTGGAGATGTCATAGACGACACGCCGATGCCTTACATTTGTGGTGGCTATGTCCTCAGATATTCCCTTATTGGCACCGAATTCATGATGTGATATCTGAAGTGATTGCAGACCCTCTCCCTTTTGCCCCAGAGGTTTTACTCCTGCACGTCGTTCCCTATGGCATTGAGTCATACAAGAGATCTGTCTTGATCCGACTCTTAAACGCAGCGAAAGTCCTTATACCCACTCACTGGAATGATCCCGGTCCCCCTTCCTTTAGGGAGTGGTTGCAACAGGTGGGACAAATCCATATCACAGAGGAATTTATTTCTTGAGCTGAAGGTAAACTTACCTCTCATAACAGGTGGTTTTATTGGCTGTATAATGGTATTCTGGGCAGGGCTTGAGGGGTTACAGGGCAGGACGCTGCAAGAGGGGTGGTTGACAGTTTTGTGAATATTTTGCGTAGTGCAGTCCCTCATTGATATTGTCTCTTCCATTGCTTTTCTAAGCATTATCTAACTCTGCACAAGGAGTCAAAAGGGGTCGTGCCCCTTCCCTTCCTTTTTTTTTTCTTCTATTTTTCCTTTTTCTTTTTTTTCACTATGCGTTGAAATTATATATTGTCCTGTCTTTATTATGCCTCACATTGTTTCCGGTTACACCGTTGCAATTATTGTATATGCTGGTAACTGATTTCATATGCTTTTACTTTCATAAACACAAAATAAAAAAATCTGATTATGTAAAAAGATACTTTGCGAAATTATATATTTATTGATATAAATGGCCCCAATAGGTTGTAAAATATTTGTCTTCACTTCATGTTTATGTTCATATCATATTTATTTAATATTAGGTGAGCAACAAAATTTGAATTCCTTTGGGGCAGCACAAACCTAAATGCACTTTTTGATATTTAGGATGTGCTCCAACACTACTTCAAAGTGAAGAATCGCAATCGGTGATAGGAGAATACTTAGCTTAAATGAAAGTGCTGTAATTGTTCCCAGGAGAGTGAGGATCCATGGGAAAAAGACTGGCTCAAACAGGAAGTTTCCTTATAAGGAAAACGCCACACTCATTGGAAGAACCAATCAAAAACTACTTGGGACTATATATAAATAATGGGAAATTGTATTGTATATCATTTAATTTTGATTCATTGTACATGATTACTGCCCTTGAAAAAGTCTAACATTTAGACGAAACGCATCGGGCTTTTATATATTCGATATTTTATTTGGAATAAAGTTTTTATTTTTACAACATCGATTATAATTCTCATCATTCTCATCAATCCGGTCTTGGCGATACAAGTATCAATACTAGGATATCTCCCAGTTCGTTGGGGGGTTTTATCAGACGCTAGAGTACCTGTAACTACTTCTAAGTGCCTGGTTATATGCAGAATATAACATTTTTCCACTACTAAAAACGGATATCCTAATTATATGTTATCATGTTGAAAATGATATAGCAAAGACATTATACTGCTATTAGTTATGTTCTATTATCATCTTATGACAACAACAAAAAAAGGAAATCTATTTCATCTACTGCTCTGTACATTAGTAGGCTCTTCTAGTTACAAAATGAAACGTATTTCAAAGATAAGGTCACTCCTGGGATTTCCATCATGCTGGACATGGCTTCCAGTAAATGCATTAAAAGAAAAGATCAATATTCAGGATAGATAGGGATGGAAGAGTCTGTCATTACGTTGTTAAAGCAGCACAAAAGTACTATATTTTACTCCGGGTAGCCGTAATCTAGCAGATATGTCACTTTCCCTGCCTGTGGATGTAGGCAGCCCAAGAGAGAAAAAAGATAAAGGGAATACTTGCTCTTTTTTTATCCTGCAAAGAATACATCATGAATTTGCCACGAAATAGAATATATGATATCCTTTCAATTCTATAGATTTCCACTGTTCAAAAAAATCAACTTGCTGATGCTGTCTTGTGGTCTTGTTTAGTAAGTTGTGACACTGTTGTGTCCTTATTATATTACATGGTCAGTTACCGTCTTCTGAAATATACCATGGCATGCTTGAAAACCTTCTCACACTTAGACAACACTGCATTTTTTTTGTTCAACCTTGTAATACACTGACTTTGACTTTGGTCTACATTCATTAAATGGGAAAATAAGGTGACTCGATAAAGATGTTAGGTGCGCTAATAATCATTAAACCTCAGTACAGTGTGTTATTAAGACCTTACAGTTAAGTGTGTAGTGAAAATCAAGCCACAGCTGTCTGTGTTATCTGTAGTCAAAGTTAAAACGTGAGTCATTTGCTGGTTACTAATTAATTGTTGCTTGTTTAAATGCTGTGTACAAATACTGTAAATTTAACCTGGTATGTATATGAGTATTGGGTGGCTCAGAAATACATAAAGAAGCTGATAACAGAACAATTTAAGAATGTGTATTATTTTGATTTGCAAAATGAGTTTTGAACTTGAGTGGTTAATTGGAAGCAGCTCTTATTTGGACTTGCAAGATATCAACAAGGGTCTTCCGGGGGAGTTTTAGGTTTCGCCTTGTAATAATCTCACAACTTGAAGATTCAGTGAGACTCACTATGGACTACTAGTGTCTCACCTCGCTGGAGAGCCTTGGTAGCTCAGAATTTGCAATATTGCGTTGGATTTGCTCTGTGCCACATTTATTTGTTTGCAAAAATAATTCTAAGGTTGTGTGATTTTTGTGTGAAACTATCCTCTAGTTTAATTGTAGCGCAGTTTCCTTATTTTCCTTTCACAATATGATCACAACCACAATTTCAGAGCACCACTCTACCCTCACAGTAGTTTTAAAGAAAAGCCCCTCAAACTGTGGGCCCTATTACATTCCGCGCGCATTTTTTTTCCGCGTGCGCAAATCCTTTTGCGCTGAACGTCGTATTACGACGTTCGCGCAAACGATGCACATTAACGTTTAACATGGATGGACCTGCGCGAGCATGATGAACTGTGCGCGTCCTATACTTAACATAGTGAGCACAAATGCGTTTGTGCGCTGGTACGCGGATGGTATTATAATCGATGCACATCTTTTTACGAACGTCGTTTGCACGCATAAGTTTAACGTCTTTGAAAAGCTGGTGGTAACTGAAAATCTGATCGTTCTGGTCGAAACTATTTACACCAGCATGAAAAACAGTATACAGCACAGTATAGTTACACTTTCTATACATACCCAAACAATAAAATAAAAAAACGCCACTTTATTAATGCAAATTCTTTATTTTTTATTTTGTTTTCTGATGTATTTCATTATTCTATGTTATCCCTCTGTGAGCCTTGATAATTTGCATAAGTAGGAAAATTAGCACTGGGAACAAAACGTATAACAAAATCCTGTATGAGACAGAATGTAAATGAAGTTCATAAGCTACAAATTGTATTGAAGCAGGCTAGCGATCACAGGGTGATTTTAAATAAACAAGTATAGTTAGACTGCAAACGAACATTCATTACAGCTAAAGTTCCATTACTGTCCCTTAGGACATTTCAGGAAAACTAGTGCAAGCACATGACTCAATGAAAAACCCTCATTTAATCAGTGTGCACATCTTTAAATTATTCTAGGAATGCAAACTTTTTTGACTTTGACAGGCGCAACAGGCGTGAAAAAAACAGTCCGCACACTGATTTCCGCGCACAACGTACTTTGCGCGCATTTTTTGCGCGTCGTTTTTATGAACGTTATTTTTTGACGGCTGAAAAAATGCGTTCGGATCGTAATACCACGTAAATTTGCACGCAAATAACGTTTTTTTTTCATGCGCGCGAAGAATGTAATAGGGGCCTCAAATGGGGAGAATATTGTGGCTTTCACTCACTGCTGTTTATCTGAGTGAATTCCATGTTCTGCATCAGCAACCTTGGCCCTCAAGTTGTTTTGGAACTACATTTCCAATGAGGCTCAGTCAACCTACTGAGTGGCTGAACATCATGGGAAATTTCCAGTAGAAAAGGGGGGAGGTACAATTTCTAGCACATTTTGGTTTTATGGGGTTTTATGTGCTCACCCTTGCAGAAAGCAGACCATTTAATAATAACACACCCAAAATATTACCAGTGCCTCCTCAGACCCTACTGGTTTTTTTTCTCGAAATAATGGGAAAATGTACTTCCAAAACATCGTGAGGACCAAAACTGTTGACCCTTGTTCTATATCAAAAGGTCCTTCGCCGTTCAATTTCTAGATCTAGCACAAAGCATTAGTTAATTAAGCCTATTGCAGTCTTTCCATGTAGTAGAATGTCTTGTAGCTACATTTCCGATTTCTCAATATACTGGAGAAAAATTAAGATGGTGCCCTATTTTGTTACCTCAAATTCTTGTTTCAATATATGGTATGCTTTTTTTAAAAAAAGGATGTGCTGGAAGTGAAGAGGTTATACTAGTCCAATGTATGAATATTATCAATAACGATATTGTGTATAAATCTGTTTGCATAGCGAGGTAATATATGCTATGTAAACAGATAACCATGGCGTGCAATATAGCAATCACATCCTTCCCATCTAAAGGCCACTGTTTCATATCATTCAATTACCAGAAGTAAAATGATTGCTTTGAAAATCGTGTGTTATGTGAAAGCTGCCAGTCCTTCAGATTTTTCACCCAAATATTCTAGTTGTTCCGCAATACAAATTACACTGAGTGACCAGGCAAGGTCAAGCTATTTTTGTGCTTCAAGAACAGTCTGTTCAGATGTTCTCTTTGTGTTTTGTTTAGATTGCAGGAAGTAACTTAATATCCTTAACCAGGGATAGAACAGTCACACAAACAACCCAACAAGCAAATAATTAAACCATGTTCCGAATCAAACATTTTATAGCTCATATAATTCAGATAATTCAGTCTCGAATATTTATCAGGGGCTGAATTCAATGGCGTGTCCTCCTATGCATTGAAAAGTAAAGTTATATTTTTTGTCACAAACTTGCTTATATGCATCACATCATCTAATACATTTCTTGAAGAAAACTGAATAATGATGCATATCCTGAGAAAATTATTTAAAGTGGATTAAATAATATTTAATAAGCAATTGTATTAACATAGGTAAATATATTATTTGGGAACACGCACTGCTGTAATTTTTTAAGAAATACTACTGAAATAATATCTTTCTCATTCTATCTTTCTCAGTTCATTTTGTAGTCTACCAATTCCTCGCAAATTGTAATAATGCTATGAAAATGAGCTAATACTGATATTTTCTTTATACATTTTGCGGTTTTTCAACTTTCTGTATATATATATTGTCATTTTTTTTCTAGAAATGTATATTATGGATTTAATTGATATTCTGAATAATGAAATAATATTGCTGGAGGATAAAAAATATAGTATTGAAGACTGTACACAGTGGATTAAATTTAATATATTTCATATGTTATACTCTTTATAATGTTACATTCTATTCTTTTATCCATCTTTCTGAATCTGGGTAGCGATTATTGTGTTCCTGAAGCATACATTAAATTAAAAACAAATGTCTGAACAGACTGTTCTTAGGATACAATAATAACCTAACCTCGTCTGTCCACTAACAGGGTAATTCAAAAAGATTTGCACGTTCGGTGACTTTTCGTTCTCTTCAATTCGGTTCCTTTTCCCGATCCCATTTCGGTGACCCTGCGGTATATTCAGCAAGCACCACAGGGTCCCCGAATTGCAGGGAAAAGCTACCGCAAACCCGACGAAAACGAACCGCAAAACCCAGCGAATGCACGCCAAAAACCCACAAAAACATCTGGATTAACCTGCCGAAGACCACGGAAAATCCCGAGCAGGAGCCGATCACACGCAGAGCAGCCCCTGGAAAAAGCCGAGACCGCAGACAGAGTGAAGTGAATAAATTAGGAAAACAGTTTGCAAAGTGAAAAGCTGTTTGCAAAGAAACTACTGAGCGAAAATGTCTGAAATTTACATATGAGGTCCAGGGAATGATAATAAAAAGGGCTGTTACATAAAAAATAGGTAAACTTAAAAAAAAATTAAACAAAATTCAGACAAATGCTTAAAATATCCTAAAAATCTATAAATAAAGAGACTCTTTACTGCAGAATTTTATTATGAACGGTTTATTAGATATTGAATTAAAACCGGAATATTTTTAACATTGAAGCCTATGGGATTCTCCTGAATAAACCTGTCGAATTAAACCACCGAATGGCAGGGCATTTCGGGAACCTTTCACTGCTGGTTTGTGTTCTCTGAATAGCCGAAGCAGTGCTTTTTCATGGGGTTTTCACTGCCCTCGAACAGGCACCGAACAAACACCGTATGTGCAGGCAATTCGCCAGGATTTGGCGAATTGTCTGCTCTCTGGATAGCCGAATGGCCAAGAAATGTAACCGAACGCTGATTTTTTGGTATTCAAAATTTTATTCAGTAAGCAACAAAAAGATACAGTAAAATCGATGCAACAGAATAGACACGAGGAAGAGGTCACATGTAGGCAATGTTAATCACAGTGCGCATCTCAGTGACGTGGCATAGTAAGAAAAATGCTTCCCGCATATCCCCACCGAACCGGGTTAACACTCCCCGATAGAGGTGCAAGGTAGAGTATGGTAAGGGGGGGGGCATGAGATCAAGTGGAGGGGGAGATGGGGCAACCGGATGAGAGGTACAGATAAGACAAATGGGTGACAAACCATAAAGACAGATGGACAACAAACAGATCACTCAGATCATGCAATAAGGAAGAGGAGGAAGGGGAAAAGGGGAAGAAGAGACAGAAAGAGAGAAGGAAGAGGAAAATGAAGAGGAGAGAGAGGAAAAAAAGGGACACGAGGATAGAAAGCGGGTCAGGAAGGTGCACACATGAACCATGGTATCATCTGCGGGGGTACGCAGGCATTCCCCACCTTCCGGAAGGTGCCACGTGGATTGTTCACTCAGGGGAAGATGACTCTGGGGTGTGATCCTCACCAAGCCATTCCGTGCAGAAGGTAGAGGACAGGAACTCCGACCAGTAATACTAGGTGTGGCGAAAAACTACATCCCACTGGTCTCTGGGAAACAGTAGCTGTTCTACTGACCTGATGGTCTTCACCCTATGGAGCACTTCATGTAAATATGTTCTAATTCATCCTTTATCCTGTTTCACCTCTTCATTAGGGATGAGCCGAACACTCCCCGAGTTCGGTTCGAAGCCGAACCCGAACTTTCCACATGTTCGGATCCGAACCCGGACCCGAACTCGAACTCCATACAAGTCAATGGGGCTGAAAATTCGGTTTTTAGAGTGCCCTCCAAGAGGGCATATATGCTAGATATTTGCCATAAAAGGTGTATGGAGGTCGGGTAGTGCCCTGGGGGACAGGAAACAAGGAGAAAAAGTAAAAAAAAAACGTTTTTAAAGGGACAGTGAGTTTTCCATGAAATAAGGGTTAAAAATAAAAACGAAAAATTCCTTTACATATCGTGCCTAGGAGGTCCCCATAACCTGCCCGTGAAGTGGCGGATTTCTAGGATGTATAGAAATATGTAAAAACCAAAAAATGACATTTCAAATGACGGTAAATGCTTTTCCTTTAATCTATCCATAAACAACTGCTTGGGGCGGCAGTCTGTATGAAAAGAGGAGACATTTTCGGACACGCAGAAAAAGTTTACTGATTTTTTGGCGGTGAAAAGCAGGAGAATGACTGGAGAATGGAAAATTCTAGACCAAATAGCCGATTTGGAAAGTGAGAAAAATTAGAGAATTTTTCTGGTTTGGCTATTTTGACCTAGAATTTTCTCTTCAGTCATTCTCCTGAGTTTCACCTTTCTCTGAATAACCCTGTCAGGGTTATTCAGAGAGCGGTGTAGAGCAGGAGAATGACTGGAGAATGGAAAATTCTAGGTCAAAATCGCCAAACCAGAAAAATTCTCCCATTTAGGCTAGGGTCAGACTAGCGAATTTTTAACATGCGTTTAGGCGCACTTAATCACGGCCGCACTAGCAGCAAATGACGGGCAATGACAGCCACTATACAAAGTACGGTCGCACGAAAGTTCGGCTGTGCAACGCAAGTGGAAAATGAATGCATTTTTTCGAGAACGCAGAACCGCTAGTACGGACGTACAGAGTGCGCTGCGTCCACTAACTGCGTGTGTGCATGATTTGGGGACGTCAGACCCTGCTCATGTCCGGCCAACATAACGTCCAGACACCCAAAGTTTCCTGGTTTGGACCTGTAAAAAATCACGCACAAAAATGCGCATCGTATGACCGTCTTCGCGCATTCCGTGAAAAAATAAGGCAATGCGTTCAGACGCACTTTTTGACGGTCGCTGTGAAAAATGCGTTAGTCTGACCCTAGCCTTATCTCACTTTCCAAATCGGCTATTTGGTCCAGATTGTTCTCTTTTCCTGCCATTCTCCTGGTTTTCACCTTTCTCTGAACAACCCTGAGAGAGAGGTGAAAGCCAGGAGAACTGGCAGGAGAAGAGAACAATCTAGACCAAATAGCCAATTTGGAAAGTGAGTTAAATGGGAGAATTTTTCAGGTTTGGCTATTTTGACCTAGAATTTTCACTTCTCCAGTTATTCTCCTGCTTTTCACCGCTCTCTGAATAACCCTGTGAATGTTTAGTCCCGAGGTGAAAAATAACGTTGCTTAATGCTGGGGTCAGACGAGCGCAGTTATCACGTCCGTGTTGCCGCACATTTGTACGTCCGTGGCAGCATAGCATTCTGACCAATGGAGCCCCACACAATGTAGCTTTGTATGTGAGTGATGAAACGAGGTCAGATGGACTGCATTTATACGTCCAGCATTTTTGACGGACAGAATGTTTTTTCATTTTAATTTATTTTTCCTGCTACATCAGTCAAAAAATACGTCAGTGAAAAAAACGGACTGTTTGGCCACTACCTTGTTGTCAGTCAGTAAGTACGTCCGTACTGCGCGGACGCACAGTCCGTACAAAACGCGCTCATCTGACCCTAGCCTTAGATGTTATTTTGAATTTTTTTCAATCACCAGTTAACCACTTGGCTGCAATGGACGCGCTGTGCGCGTCCAGCCAAGTGGTTCTCCTGTGCTATGGACGTGCTGAGCGCGTCCATGCACAGGAGGCAGCAATCTGCCGGATTCCGGTGGATTGCTGCGCCCCCCGGTGCGGGCTGACATCTTGGATGTCAGCCCAGCACTCCGGGACCCAGGCGGAGCAATTAGATGTCATCGCGGCGGCGCGATGACATCTAATTCAGGCGCCCCCCCCTGCATGTGCGGAGGAAGCGCCTGAAAGGGAGGGGGTGAGGTCCTTCGGACCTCTCTCCCTCCCGATCGCCGGGGGGCAGAGGGTTAATCCAGGCACCGTTTGGAAGGGCACAGCCTGCCCTTCCAAACGGTGGCTGTGATTAACCCCTGGGGAGCCGGATCACGAATCGGCGCTGAAAAGCGCCAGATCGTGATCCTCTCCTGGAGCTGGCCGACATCTTGGATGTCAGCCAAGCCTCCAGGAACTCCCCCTGAGGACTGGCGTCATCATGACGCCAGTCTTGGAGTTAACCCCTAGCTGCCACCAATGGTGGAGATAGGGGGTTCCAATGAACCCCCTATCTCCTGATCCGTGGAAGCTAGGGGTTAATGTTTGATATCGTTGGATCGGCCAGAGCATGGCCTTTCCAAGGATACCAAACATGAGCATGAACAATGTTTTTTAAAAAAAATATTTTAAAAACAAATATTTAAAAAAATAAACAAGATTTTTTTTTGTTTTTGTTTTGTTAATGCAGCAATATTGTTCCCATTTCAATTATAATGTGAACAATAATGCTGCACTAATGATTTTTGTATGCGGTGCGTTTGTTAAAAAAAGCAAAGTTTTCCCCAAAAAAAAAATGTAACGAGACCCCATTTCTAATTATTTTAACACGCGCACCCCATACAAAATATAACCGCGAACGATCGCATGTTAAGATGTGAAAAAAAACACTTTACACATAATAAATTATTCAAAATTCTAATTTTATTGCATTTTTGTTATAATATACAGACATGACATAACGTATACATATAATAATGACATATTATGAATCTGCCAAGTCTGCCGGAAAGAACGATATATAATATGTCTGGGTCATATATCAAAATATGGCTACAACAAACGCGGTTAAACATGATGAGCGAAAGCGGTAAAAATGACCTCAGCACAGAGGTGTGAAAAGCCTCAGCAGTGAAAGGGTTAAATGTAGCATATTAGGATGTTTTAGGGAAATTAATTCTCAAATCTCAATCAGAAGCAGACACCACTCCACCCTCAGTATGGTGTACAATGTATCAAATTGATTACCAGACTAAAAACACCTGGTGTTATGCCCGTTTGTGAACAGAGGTCATTTAGAGTTGATAATATTTCCACGTACACATTAGTTTTTAATTCAATATCTAATAAACCGTTGCTTATAATATTCTGCAGTAAAGAGTCTCTTTATTTCTAGATTTTTTAGTATTTTTTTAAGCATTTTCTATACTTTTTTCAAAATTTCTTTTTTTTTTCGAACTCGAACCGAACACACCCAAAAAGTTCGAGATTCGTGAACTTTCGAACTGCCAAAGTTTGAGTCGAACTCCGAACCATCCGAACCCGAACAGCTCATCCCTACTCTTCATCCTCCATTCCAGTTCCAACTTTCTAGTGTTGCCCTCATCAAACTGTTTGTGTCCAAACAAAAATAGTGGCTTTAGATCATGTGTATTAAACTGGATTTCCACATTTGTGACGGTGCAAGGATTTTGGGCAACACAGATGAAGCTGCCACCCAAGCAAAAATAGCACTGCCTTTCCAATCTTCTATGTGTGTACTGTCTCACTGGCTCTTGTGATTCATCTTTTTATCTTTTTTTGAATTGCCATGTTCCCTTATTTTCCCTTTGACCTTTGTGATCCATTTGTCACGGTGAGTGCAGTGCCCAAGATGCAGTGATATAATTGCAAACTGACAGGCACTGGGTTACTTGCAAGGGGCTTTTATTAAAAGACACTTAGGGGAAAAATGGCAAGTAACTTGGCTGAAGATGTCAATGCTGGGAGTAAGGGACAAGGCAGGAAATAGCACAGCAATATTCTGGGGCACAACAGTAGTACAAGTTTCTCACAGAGGACTGGAGCACTGCTGGACGATGGTTGAGACAGGTTCCAAATTAAACATACAGAGGATAACTGTTGCAGAAATGGAGCTGGGCACACTTAGAAAGACAACAGGAATCTGAGGTTTGGCAGACAGTAGGATGGCAGACCGCAGGATGCTCAGCTAGATAGAGCAAGGCAAAACCAAGTCTGGATACAGTAGAACAGGACAGCTTTCAGAACATACCTTATTCAGTGTGTATGTTGAAGCACTGAGTACTTGAGGTTCCACAATTAAATAGGAGTCCAACTGAGGGCTGAGTGTGGGACCACCTGAACTGCCTTAAGTGGAATCAGGGTGGAAAATCTGTAGCGGTGCACATGGACATGGCAGGTTTTGCAGGAATAGTGCTGGCATGGCTTTTCCTGCGATCCCTTCATGCCCTTGTGTTGAATTCCTGACATCATCCCTCTTTCTGTTCTGCTGTTTTCACCGTGTATTCTCCCCCATGCTGTTCACTGGCGTGTTTGACTAGCAAAATAACCTTGAGTATGCATCTGTAATGCAAATACATGAATTGAAAAACAAGCAAAACTTTGTTTATGATCAATTCCAGCATTTAAGCATGTTTCTTCTAAGCTAATTATTGTAGAACATCTGTTTTTCTGCAATAAAAGTTTATTGTAAAAAAAGAATTACATTATCTTTAAAGGGATAAATTTGTATTATTCCAGTTTTGAGCAGGTGAAACGGTGAAAAATCTTATGACAAAATGGGGAATTTGCAACATCCATCCTATATTAAGAAGTATGAAATCGGGACAGAATTGGACAAGTGGCCTTGGGATCAAGCCACACTTTCAGATAATGCCTCACGGCATGTAGATATTTCATCAAATTTTGTGTGACAATCCATGAGCTGCAGTCAGCTCTAAGGCTGGGATCAGACCAGCGCACTTTTAACGTGCGTTCTGGCGCACATAATTACGGCCGCACTAGCAGCAATGACGGCCACTATACGATGTACGGCCGCACAAAAGTCCGGCCGTGCAACGCAAGTGGAATTTGAACGCATTTTTCTGAGAAAGCTGAACCGCTAGTACTGACGTACTGAGTGCGCAGCTGCGGCATAGCGGCGTGTTTGCGTGATTAGGAGATGTCAGACGCTGCTAATGTCCAGCCTACATAACGTCCAGACGCAAAAAGAGTTTTATTGACGATCCGTACAAAATCACGCCCGAAAATGCGCGTCGTCTGACCGTTTTTGCGCATTCCGTAAAAAAATACGTCAATGCGTTCGGACGCACTTTTTCACGTTCGCGGGGAAAAATGCTTTCGTCTGACCCTAGCCTAACAAGGGAATGCATTTAACCCAGTTGCTACCCCACTGGACCTTCAGAAAGTACTATTTAAATTCCTCTCTGGACTACCAGGTTCCAGGATGGTGGAGTAATAAAAAGCCACTAAGATAAACTCAACACTAATGTAAAGAACTATGATAATCTCAATTTATATTTTAATATTTTCCGAAAGTAAGGCTGAACACTCAAGTGGAAGGATAAGGTGCTCAAATAAGTAAGTTGTAGTTAGATATTGTTTTAGTCTCACCATAACTACTTCCATGAAGGTAACCCTCAGGCCTCTGATGAGGGGCTGGCAACCCATACCTTATGTTCAATTTAACCCCATGTGCACTACAAATGGGTGAGAGATGAATAAATATGTTTTAAATGAAATATCAAATTTAGCTGGCACAATATGGCATGGCGTAGTTTTAATTCCCTCAAATCACTTTCAGTGCTTTTGCGTCGACACCATCACAGCACAATGGATTCTTGAAGAAGTAATCTGTTTAGGTCATAAATAACTCTTAAGTCAGGTCTTTTTTTAGATATATGTTCAAAGTCTTTCCTTTTATTCACTGAAAATGAGTTGTGTAGTTCATGTGCTTTTGTGCTTGAATTCCTCTGTGTGTTTCGACGCAGGGTGATGTTTTTCCCTGAGGTGGATAAAACATACCTTGATGTCTGGAAAGGCTTGCATGGTGTGACCTGAGCTAGTAATAAGGTCAGATGACTTTTAAGAATGTTATTCATTAAACTCTACATCCTGGCCATTAACCTGTGAAGAGAAACTGAAGGTGGAAAAAAAAGAGTTCAAAACACATAGCATATGGATGTCACTCCGGAGCACTTTGAGCCTTAAAATGGTGGCAAAACTCATTAACCGGTCTGGACCTGCCAGTCATCTTGAAAAAGTAATCATGAAAACTCATCTGTTCCCCACACCCAAATGTAACTCTCTGATAATGTAGCAGTGAACTGATGAAGGCTTCCTATTTCAATGTTTAACCCCTTCACCGTTGAGTCATTTCACCCCTGTGTGCTGAGCTCATTTTAACCATTTTGTGCTCGTCATGATTAAACATGTTTTGAAGTCACATTTTATTATGCAACCCAGACAAATTATATATCCTTATGGCAGACTTGGCAGATTCATAATATAGCATTATTATATGCAAATGTTATGTCCTCCCAGAATGCTATAGCAAAACATATTAAAAAAATGAGAATTTACATTAAAATTTCAATCATCTACAGAGTGGAAAATAATTTTTTCCCATTTTATTATCCAAGCCTTTGGGATTATATATTCTATGGGATACGCTTGTTAAAAAAAAATATTTTTCTGAGGAAAAAAAGCAATTTTAGTTAAAACTAAAAAAACAAAATTTTTAGTTAGTGCAGCATCATTGCTCACACTATAATTAAAAAGTGAACAACAGTTAGGCTGAAAAAAAGACGTGCGTCCATCGAGTTCAGCCTTTCACACATCACCTACTACTGATCCAAAACAAGGCAAAAAACCCAGTGCTAAATTACAATCTTCGCGCTAAAACGCTTGCGCAAAGTGTGAATTTTTGCCCCCAAGCGTTAAACGTTTGCTGGGATTACAATCCTTGCGCGTTTTTTCATCCGTCGATCAATAACGAGCGTAAACCAGACGCGCACAAATGCTCACACAGTACTGTTGCGCACAGAAATCAGAGTGCACACTGTTTTTTCTCACGATTCAGCCAATCAGAATTAAGAACCACAATTATCTCACGTTAAGGTTTTGCGCCTGCCAAAGTCAATCTGAGCATATATGCTGCAGCAATAATAAATGCACACACAACTTCTCCATTTTATTGGTTTGATATGAGTAGAATGTGTAACTATACTTTGCTGCGGTTTTTCATGTGCTGGTGTATTTGGGTTCGGCCAGGTAGTTCAGATTTGCCAGCAAAGCCAGCTTTTAGGAGTTGCTAAAATTATGCGCGCAAAGGCTATGCGTTAAATCCTGCGCATAGATTGTAATACCATCCGCGTACCAGCACACATTCACGTTTGCCCTCACAATGTTAAGTATAGGACGCGCGCAGTACAGTACGCTCGCACAGGGTTCGCGCAGGTTCACCCGCGGTAGACGATTACGCGCATTTGTTGCGCTGACTATGCAATACAGCATTCGGCACAAAGGGTTTTACCCCTCGTGTTAATGTTTTTTTGTGCCAGCGCAAACATTTGTGCGAAGATTGTAATTTAGCCCCCACTCTGACGCGCTGGCCAATATGCAACACACTGGGAAAAAAATCATTCTTGACCACAGAATGGCAGTCAGATTTCTCCTTGGATCAGGCAACTTTTGCCCACATGCAAAATATTATAACCCTTAATATTATGTTTTTACAGGAACTAATTTAGTCCTTGTTTAAAAGTCTGTATTGACTCTGACCCAACCACCTCAACAGGCAGAGAATTCCACAGCTTTATTGTTCTCACCGTAAAATAACCCTTCCTATGCTTTAGGTTGAATTTCTGTTCATCCAGTCTAAATGGGTGACCTCGTCTCCTGTGTATAGTCCTATTAATGAATAGATTTCCAGACAATGGTTTATAATGGCCTCGTATATATTTATATAAGGTTATCAGTTCCCCTCTAAGGCGCTGTTTCTCTAAACTAAACAGGTTTAAACTTGTTAGCCTTTCCTCATAACTTAAATCTTCCATTCCCCTTATTAATTTAGTATTAATAGTGCTGCATTAATAAATAAAATGAATTTTTTTTATTTGTTTATTTTACTCTTAATTTGGCCATGTTTGGTATCATTGGAAAGGCCATGGTCTGGGACCCAAACTAATTATATATACTTTTTTTCAGCAGACGTGGCAGATTCAAAATATATCATTATTATGTGTATACGTCATGCTCCATCAACATGCTATAACAAAAAATATCATAAAATGTAAATTTCCATTCAGATTACAGTTGTTTACAGAGGTACAACCCTCCCCCATTTTATCATCCAAACCTTTGAAGTTTTATATACTCTATGGGGTACTCTTGTTAAAAAAATTGAAACAAAATCCATTACTGCATTTTCTGAGAAGATCTGAAATTTTTAACCAAAACTGAAAAAAAAAAAAAAATTCACTTGTGTTTTGGAAGATTGTGTTTTATGAATAATATGACTATGTATAAACCACTGAACATGCTCCCGGGATGGGAGGTGTGTGTATTTTGAAATAGGGTGATTAAGTATACCTTCCTATCTACAAATGCCTGTATAGTACGATCCATGGGTTAAGAATCAGATAAAATATTATTTATCTAATTCTGCACATAAACCAGTACAATAAACTGTGGGGAAAGGTTCCATTATCTGAGTTCTTGATGAAATCATTAAAATGTGATCACAGTAGAAGAACTTAACTTGTGATGGGAGCAAAGTTCGCAAGCCATTCGTTATTCAATGTGGTTTCTGTCATGAGTTTAACTTGGTAAAGCTTGTAATTAATTTGCTTTATCTAAAAGACCTGAATGCGTCACAGTATAAGGTCTTCTCTGCGGCATGCTTAGGTCTATTTAGCTTTATGCTTGTAAATTCTCTCCTGCCCTGTGGTTTTAAAAGCACAAAGAGATCAGGGATAGTTAAAAGAGGAGAGAGTATTGTTTCGATTTACAGTAATGCCAGTCAACATGACTTTCAGATCCTTTTAAAAGCACATACCCATTGATTTTCTCTGCCAACAAATATAATTTTTCAGTGTGCCTTAAGATGTATACAGTTTGTAAATATACACACTAGAAAAGAATCAAAAGTCTATCCAATATAATGTTAAATTATAGTCTCAGTGCATCATTTTCTGGGTGGGAGGTGCGACGTAATCCAATGATTGAGACTGGTATTTATCCAATCCAGTAAAGCTCTAATGCTAAGCATTCAACTGATACAAGAAATGTAGGTCAATGCCAGCTGCTGTTGAATACAGGTATTTACATCTTATTTCCCATTTCTAACAAAGTCCTCTAAGGATGAGTGCACAGAATAAATATATTATTCTTCTCCAGACGAGATGCATTCTATAAAATCTTATGATTTTATTAGTGCAAGTGTTGGAACAATAAATATTTGGACACTGTTAAATGTTGTGAATAATACAGAAATAAGGTTTTCAGAGATGACTGTTGCTTCTTTTTTTAACCTCTGTACCTGCAAATTGTACAGTATGAAAAAACCTACTATGCTTTAGATACACTGGATCCAATTCCAACTGAGTAGATAATCTAACAAGTAAGCCTTTAAAGGGGTTATTCAAAGAGAGCACCGAACTGGCCACTGAATTGCACTGAACGGTGAATTTCACTGTACGGTGCAATTTCGTGGCTTTTCACAAAGCTGGCAATTTCCCAAAATTTGGCGAATTGCCAGCAAAATACAGTGCAATTCGACAACAGCGAAATTTCACATAGAGAAGTAATGGTTAATCTATTCAGAGAACGCCGAACAGCTCTGTAAAGTTGGTGAAATGCCCAGATTTTTGGTGGTTTCGTTTGACAGGTGTAACCCCATAATGACCACTGATTTACACAGTACATCCTGGGGAAAAATCCCCATAAAGACCAAGGACATACTATGTTCGTTATGGTCCTTTAACCCCCCTCTCTCCCTATACTCACCTCTCTGGCAGGGGTCACACATCAGACTGGCTTCCTTGAAGCCAGTCCGATGATTCTATGGGCCCCAACCGTCGCAATGACGTCATCACCGTGCACGATGATATCATTTTCAGGCACTCCCGGCACCTGAAGGGGGAATCTGAAAGGTAGGGGGGATGTCCTTTGGATCCCTCTCCCTCCCCAACGGTTGCACATAAAAAAAAGAGAGGCACCGCTGGAGAAGGTAGAGTCTGACCTGTCCAGCAGTGCCTCTCTTTAACCTTTTAGGTGCGATCATGATCCGCTCCCAGCAGGGACGGATCCAGACACAGGTTTCGGGAGGGGGGCATTCTACCAGTTTTGGCCAAGAGCTGGTGTTGGGTTTGCAGTGACAGGCAGATATATATTACCCCTAGCTCACAAGGATATATATATTTTCCCCCAGCTCACATGGGTAAAATTGCCCTCAGCTCACATGGGTATATTTGCCCCAGCTCACATGGATAAATTGCCCCCAGCTCACATGGGTATATTTGCCCCCAGCTCACATGGATGTATTGCCCCAAGCTCACATGGGTATATTTGCCCCCAGCTCACATGGGTATATTTGTCCCCAGCTCACATGGGTATATTTTCCCCAGCTCACATGGGTTTATTGGCCCCCACTCACATGGATAAATTGCCCCCAGTTCACACGGATAAATTGCCCCCAGCTCACATGGATATATTGCCCCCAGTTCACATGGATAAATTGCCCCCAGCTCACATGGATATATTGCCCCAGCTCAAATATGGATATATGTGCCCCCAGCTCACATATGGATATATTTGCCCCAGCTCACATGTGGATATATTTGCCCCAGCTCACATATGGATATATTGCCCCAGGCCAGTTCACATGGATATTTTTGCCCCAGCTCACACATGGATATATTGCCCCCAGCTCACACATGGATATATTTGCCCCAGCTCACACGTGGACATATTTGCCCCAGCTCACATATGGATATATTGCCCCAGCTCACATATGGATATATTGCCCCAGGCCAGTTCCCATGGATATATTTGCCCCAGCTCACATGGATAAATTGCCCCAAGCTCACATGGATAAATTTCCCCCAGTTCACATGGATAACTTGCCCCCAGTTCACATGGATAACTTGCCCCAGTTCACACGGTTAAATTGCCCCCAGTTTACATGGATAAATTGCCCCCAGTTCACATGGATATATTGCCCCAGCTCACATGGGTAGATTTGCCCCCAGCTCTCACCTCCTGCTGGCCCCAGGCTCCGTGTATGATACCGCCCGCGTCTTCTTCCTACAGGCGAGCGGCCGCTGACATACAGCTTGGCCGCGCGCCGGAAACCACCTGACCAGCCGTGCAGCCGCGCAGCCGTGCAGCCGCGCAGCCGCAAGGATCATCAAGGATGTCAGCCAAGCCTCCAGGGTCATCCCCCACCCACTGATGTCGTCGCCATGTGTGCGATGACGTCAGCTTGCCAGTTAACCCCCTAGCTGCCAAATGGAGCTATGGGGGTCCTGATCATGGCCTTTCCAATGATACCAAACATGACCAATTTTGGTATAAAAATAACAAGATGTTTTAAAAAAAGTGAGTTTCTTAAAAATATATATTTTGCCTGGGGGTATAATAAAACAGGACTACAAATCACATTTAAACGTGAAGAGCATAAAGCGGACAAAATGAGCTCAGCACACAGAGTTGAAATGGCTCAGCAGTGAAGGAGTTAAAAAGCAAAAACATGTAAAGGTTTGGCACCGACACGCTGAGCACGTCCTCCACTGGCATTCCACGTTGAACCAGTCAGTCACACTGGCCCACAAAGACCCCGACCCACTGGGAATCTCCCGGTAGTCGCGATAGCCAGTAGATGCCTGCTGCCACCATCTCTGTAGATTGTTTCTTATTCATTTTTAAAATAATCCAAAAATATTTGTTTTTTAGTGAGCTATTTTAGAGTTGCTAGATTCACCATTTCAGTTTTGCTTATCTGTGTTTTTATATTCTATTTTCAATAAGCATAGAGAATTGTGTGTAGCCTAAAAAAAGAAATTCTCAAAGTTGCCCTGATTTTGCCTACTTAATAGAAAGCAGCTGTAAATGTCAGATTGTTGCTAATACTCTTATATTCATTGTTAATACTTTTGTGGAAAGTGAACCTTAGATATTCCAATGTTCACTGTAATTTAATAAATCAAAAATGCTCATAAATCGAAAGGCAAGCTTTATATTGCCAATTAATGTAGCATGTAATGTAGCAAAAATAAGTGCAAAAATAAGTTGAAACTGTAACTAAGGATAACAAAATTTTTCGAAGAATGCCAACCGCAGATAAGCAAATTTAAAGTCTTAAAGTAATTTGAAACCCTTTAATGTGGTTGAAACCTGGCACTCCTCCTTTGTTATGTCTTCAGGGTTCCCCTAGCCCCTGCAGCAATCTCCACCCCCCTCCCCCAACTGATCAACCTGAGACTGTTATGCTTGGGAAACATAGAAGTCTGTGTCTGCAGACCTCAATTATCTCCCTTAACTCCAGCATAGCTGGATAGAATTTAGAAGTGGGGACCCATGTATATCTCCTTCTATATGTCCTAGAATGCTATGGTATGTCTGCATTTTCACCAAAAGCAAATATGATGACCTTGAAAAAATGTAAAATAAGTCAGTGCCATTGTCTGTTTTCACCTATAATGCAAACAACAGCGCTGCCATAGCTTGCCTTTTCAATTCCCATGCAATGCAGTCATCTATGCAATGAACTTCACATTGCTGGATATGTGTAGGCACATTCTCAAAATTCTATATATATATATATTACAATATATATATATATATTGTAATCCTTGTACCCACCTTGGGTGTTATATCCTTAAGAAAGCACGTCCTCTTGGGATTTAATAAACAAGTTCTTTATTGAATTAACTGCTGTTTAGCAGGCATGAGTGTCAGCATTCAAAAAAAACCAAACACATCCCTAAAAAACAAACTCTAGCTCCTTTGAGCGCTGACTCACTTAAAGGTCCCTTACTATCAGAGCTTCTTTTCTAAACTAAAAAAACATAGGTTTCACCAACCTTAGAACTGTTATGTTTCAGCAATCAAGCTTCTGCCAGGAACCAAAACACTTTGCTCCTCTCCACACGGGCACCTCCCTCAGAGTGAAAAAGCAGGCAGTGATTTCTTTTCACTGCTGCTAAATTACTTCCAGCTGAACAGTGTGTGGAGAGTTAAAGAACCTCTTGGGCTTCCATATGTAGTACAAATGCTCCCCCTGGAGCTAAATATCTTATCCCTCCCTATACAGTTTAGAGGGAATATACACCCCGTCACAGACCATACCGTGTACTTTATCACAATATATATATATATATATATAATCCAACAGGTGGCTGGTATTCAACCCTTAACAAGAAAGTTTACATGCTCTATACCGTATAGGTAGAAATCGTGATGGGTGAATAGCGCACTCGAGGGACTTAGTATTGATAAAAAATGAATTTGAGAAAAGTCCAGCAAGGACTGAAACATCGACTCACAATAAGTTGTGTTCAAAATTATTCAACCCCTACTGAAATTGAGTGTTTTGGCCAGTTTGACATTGATTTTGATCATTCAGTCATCTTCCTTACAATTAAATCAAAGAGGCACGTGTAGGTCAGACAAATATAACATAACATTTATAATGAAATAACCACAAATGTCTTTTCTGTGCTCACATCATTATCAGTTTTATTCAACCCCCAAGTGACATTCAATCTTAGTACTTAGTACAACATCCTTTTACAGCTTTTAAACGTGAAGCATAGCTTGACACAAGTGTCTTGCAGCAATCTACGGGTATCTTCGCCGATTCGTCATGGGCAAAAGCCTCCAGTTCAGTCACATTCTTAGGCTTGCGCACTGCAACTGCTTTCTTTAAGTCCTACCAGAGGTTCTCAATCGGATTTAAATCAGGTGACTGCGATGGCCACTCCAATCCAAAATGTTCCGGCCTTTAATCTGCAACCATGCTCTAGTGGATTTGGAGGTATGCTTGGGATCATTGTCCTGTTGAAAGGTCCAACGTCTCCCAAGCCTCAGGTTTGTGACGGACTGCATCACATTGTCATCCAATATCTCCTGGTACTGAAGAGAATTCATGATACCTTGCACACGCTGAAGCTTCCCTGTACCTGCAGAAGCAAAACAGCCCCAAAGCATGATTGACCCCCCGCCATGCTTAACAGTAGGCAAGGTGTTCTTTTCTTCATAGGCCTTGTTCTTCCTCCTCCAAACATAGCGTTGATCCATGGGCCCAAACAGTTCTAATTTTGTTTCATCAGTCCACAGAACACTATCCCAAAACTTCTGTGGTTTGTCCACATGACTTTTGGCATACTGCAGTCGACTCTTCTTATTCTTTGGAGACAGCAAGGGGGTGCGCCTGGGAGTTCTGGCATGGAGGCCTTCATTACGCAGTGTGCGCCGTATTGTCTGAGCTGAAACTTCAGTACCCACATCTGACAAATCTTTTCTCAGTTCCCCAGCAGTCACACGGGGACTTTTCTCCACTCTACGCTTCAGGTAGCGCACAGCAGTCGAAGTCAGCATCTTCTTTCTGCCACGACCAGGTAGCGTTTCAACAGTGCCCTTTGCCTTGAATTTGCGACTGATGCTTCCTATGGTCTCTATTGGTATGTTTAACATCTTTGCAATCTTCTTACAGCCATTGCCCTTCCTGTGAAGAGTAATCACCTCTTCTCTTGTCTTCCTGGACCATTCTCTTGACTTCACCATGTTTGTAACCACACCAGTAAATGTCTAGAAGGAGCTGAGTATCACAGTCATTTTAAAGCTGCCTAATTGGTGCTTATTATGCTTTATTGCTGCTCCGTGACATCCACAGGTGTTTTCAATACCTGATTGAAAACACTTGAATGAACCTCTGTTCTTCAGAGTGGTAGTCTTTAAGGGGTTGAATAATTGTGTCAATGAAGAATTCACAAAAGAAACATTTACTACTGTATTACAAAACCAATTGATGTCATTTTAGTTGCATATGGTTCTTTAAAAAGTCCTTGTAGGATTTCATTCTGAATACAATTACAAATGTACACTAAATTCCCTAAAACCCTTTACAGCATTGGGGGTTGAATAATTTTGAACACGACTGTATATATATAATCCAACAGGTGCCTGGTATTCAACCCTTAACAAGAAAGTTTACATGCTCTGGTGCTGCTATACCGTAAGGTAGAAATCGTGATGGGTGAATAGCGCACTCGAAGGACTTAGTATTTGATAAAAAATGAATTTTATTATTGCGAGTCGACGTTTCAGTCCATGGCTGAGAAAAGTCCAGCAAGGACTGAAACATCGACTCACAATAATAAAATTTATTTTTTATCGATACTTACAGGGTTATCCAAAGAGATTCGAATTGCTTGAGAAAGGTAACCGAATGCTGAAAATCATCGTTCGGTTACCTTTCCTGGCCATTCGGCTATCCAGAGAGCAGGCAATTCGCCAAATCCTGGCGAATTGCCTGAACATACGGTGCCTGTTCGGTCCCTGTTCGAGGGCAGTGAAATCCCCATGAAAAAGCACTGCTTCGGCTATTCAGAGAACACAAACCAGCAGTGAAAGGTTCCCCTAATGTCCTGCCATTCGGTGGTTTAATTCGACAAATTTATTCAGGAGAATCCCATAGACTTCAATGTTAAAAATATTCCCGTTTTAATTCAATATCTAATAAACCGTTCATTATAAAATTCTGCAGCAAAAAGTCTCTTTATTTATAGATTTTTTAGGATACTTTAAGCATTTTTCTGAATTTTTAAAAAAAAATTAAAAGTCCGATTTTTTTTTTTTTTTTTTTCAGTTTACTTATTTTTTTTGTAACAGTCCTCTTTATTATCATTCCCTGGACCTCCTGTGAAAATTTCAGACATTTTCGCTCAGTAGTTTCTTTGCAAACAGCGTTTCATTTTCCCAGATTCATACAAATGGTTTTTCTAATTTATTCACTGCCTCCTCTACGTCACAGCTGCTTCGGCTCTGTGTGATTCGGCTCCTTTTCGGCTCCTGTTTGGCTTTTTCGAAGGTTAATGCAGATGTTTTTGCTTGTTTTCAGCGTGCATTCGGTGAGTTTTCGTCAGGTTTGCAGCAGCTTTTCCCTGCAATTCGGGGACCCTGTGGTGTTTGCTGAATACACCGCAGGGTCACCGAAATGGGATCGGCAAAAGGAACCGAATTGAAGAGAACGAAAAGTCACCGAACGTGCGGTGACTTTTCGAATCTCTTTGGATAGCCCTGTAAGTCTCTTGAGTGCGCTATTCACCCATCACGATTTCTATCACTGCTCAGCATAAATGAGTACTCCCCTTTTGAAAAGTAAGATTTTAATCAATATCTCAATGAACACAAGAACAATTTCCAAAATTCTGACAAAACTGAGTTTTATAGAACATTTGTCTTGTCACAACTGAGGCCATGGTCACACGAGCGCATTGAGTACGTCCGTGTTACCTTTCCTCCCTGCGTCTATCCCAGCATTCTGACAGCTCAACGGGGAGGGCCACACGGTGTAATGTGTGTAATAGTATTGCACATTAAACCGGAAGTGCTGAAACCCTCCCAACAGATAGCAGTGATCCCATTAGTAATAAACATCCTGCACAATAACCCTCCTCCTCCTCTCCTCTCTCTCCCTCCCACCAGCCACAATTCTTCTCAAAGGTAAAGTGCAGGTTAATTTGTTTTACTTTTACTTTATACTGTACTTTTATTTTGTGTTGCTGTAATCATTTTTATATGAATGTGGAAAGTATCATTACTCAGCGTGGAACGAATTATCACAGTTTCCATTAATTCTTATGGGGAAATTCACTTTGATATAAGAGCGCTTTGGATTACAAGCAAGCGTCTGGAAGGAATAATGCTCGCAATCTAAGGTATTGATGTATAGGCTTTTTTCCTGAAATTCTGCCAAGCAACTTGTGGTGATGTAGGTAACGTTGAACCCCACGTCTACTACAGATCCTTCTACCACAGTGCCAGCTACTATAGACTGTGTCTATCCCCATTCCTTTCCTGCCCATTGGCTGTGTCCAGTCCAGTTCCTTCCCTGTCCACAGGCTTTGTCCAGCCACCTTTCCTTCCCTGTCCACAGGCTTTGTCCAGCCCTGTTCCTTCCCTGTCCACAGGCTTTGTCCAGCCCCGTTCCTTCCCTCTCCACAGGCTTTGTCCAGCCCCGTTCCTTCCCTGTCCACAGGCTTTGTCCAGCCCCGTTCCTTCCCTCTCCACAGGCTTTGTCCAGCCCCGTTCCTTCCCTGTCCACAGGCTTTGTCCAGCCCCCTTTCCTACCCTGTCCACAGGCTTTGTCCAGCCCCCTTTCCTTCCCTGTCCACAGACTTTGTCCAGCCCCGTTCCATCCCTGTCCACAGGCTTTGTCCAGCCCCGTTCCTTCCCTGTCCACAGGCTGTGTCCAGCCCGTTCCTTCCCTGTCCACAGGCTGTGTCCAGCCCCGTTCCTCCCCTGTCCACAGGCTGTGTCCTGCCCCGTTCCTCCCCTGTCCACAGGCTGTGTCCTGCCCCGTTCCTCCCCTGTCCACAGGCTGTGTCCAGCCTCGGTCCTTCCCTGTCCACAGACCATTCCTTTCCTGTCCCTCGTACATCTATTACCTGTGTTCATGGCTGTCTCTCCCTTATACCCTGTTGCAATATAGAACTGGTTTCTTTTGCCTTTGTATTGCTGCTTCCTGACCTCAAACTCCCCAGGATCCCTGACAATATACACTAACAGGGTTATTCAGAGTAAAGTGAAACTCTGGAAAACTTTTGGAGAAGTGAAAATTCTAGGTCAAAATGGGAGAATTTTTCTGGCTTGGCTATTTTGACCTAGAATTTTCGCCTCTCCTAAAGATCTCCAGAGTTTCACCTTTCTCTGAATAACCCTGATATAGATTGAGAATATATACATCTAGCATATATGGTTAGCCTAATATGCCAACAGAATGCCAAGATCATGCTGCTGCAAATCATTTTAAGGCTTGCAGCATCAATTCAATTAAAAAAGATAAATTACGATATACAATTAACATTAAGAGCAGTGTTCATTCATATTACAAAATCACTTAATAGTAGACATGTGCACAGCACAAAATTTCGTTTTGAACTAATGGATTAGTCCTAAAATGCAATTTATTTAGTTACTAAAGAAATTCGTTTTCAGTTCTTTAGTATGAAAACTAATTTCATTCATCCGAAAACCAATGGATACAATTACTATTGTAGTGGCTCCTCAGAGGGCTGAGATCGCTGCTTGTTACAGTATCTCTCACTCTCAGCACAATGTGGGCCATATTACATAGTTGGTGCTAACTTAACCAGAGCTGTTGTAAACTTCCCAGAGCCATTATAGCCTATGGAGGTTTTCAGCTCTGGTTAAGTTAGCACCAACATTGTAATACTGCCCCGTGTCAGGCAAAGCTGTTACAGTAACTGACTGCTGCTCATCACAGCGCTCAGAGTTTCAGTAAAACTAGTAAATAATATTTTTATATATAAGAGGTTAGAACAATATTATTTCCTTGTTTTACTGAAACTCTGAGCGCTGTTACAGTCAGTTACTGTAACAACTGAGCCTGATACATTGTACTGAGAGATAATGTAACAAGAAGCCGATCTCAGTGCTCACAGCCACTGGATTTAAAGGGCTGAAAAAAAGGATCCTCTCTGTATAATGTTTAGAACATCCTCCTGCATTAATTAATACCCCTCTCTTTATAATATATAGAACATCCTCCTGAATTAATTAATGTCCCTCTCTGTATAGAATATCCTCCTCAATTTATACCTTTCTCTGTATAATGTATATAACATCCTCCTGCATTAATACCCCTCTCTGTATAATGTATAGAACATCCTCCTGCATTAATTAATGCCCCTCTCTGTATAGAACATCCTACTGCATTGGCATGTGGAGGGTGCAGAACTTTGGATGTTGCGATGTTGTGCTCTTCATTGCTGGTCTCCTTCACTCATCAATGTAATATCACAAAAAGGACTGAAACTATAATGTAGTGCATTTTATTTTAGTTTCTTTCATTTTTTGTACTGAGCAGTTTCGTTTCTCTTGAGTCATACTAAAACTAAATTATCCCAAAATTCTGACTAAATCGTTTTAGTACTAAAACGAATGCACATGTCTACTTAATAGCTGAAAACATTAGACATCCATACTGCAAATTAGTTGCTAACATACCACAGCTCATTGCAATAAAATGAGTCCCTGATTGTTGCTTTTTAAATCAAATATTATCTGAACATCAAAGCACATATCTCCTTCCAGTGGGAGATTTTATTCTTTAAGCAAGTGCCTCTTTTACACTTCTTTCATAAGTTTGGACTATTGATAATATGTTATTGATTGCCTGAATACAGAATTTATGATCCCCCATCTTTTTACCTGATTATGGACTGATGAAGGCACAAGAAGTGCTGAAACGCGTATCCACCTACCCTTTTTTGACCCTTCCCCCCTATTCTAAGTATCCTGAATGTATTTATCCTTTTATGATTAAAGTACCCCCCTTTTTTAACTCTACTCAGTCTGTAGTTGTTTTATGGATTTCCTCACATCAGACACTTAGCCAATCCTGCATGGTGACATGAACATTTCTTAGTCTATCTGCCTGAAACAACTGTAAGCTGCTAAAGAGGTTATGGTGCCCACCGACTAAGGAGTACCGCATGCCAAAAAGTTGAGCCTGGATTGATAAGGCTCTCAACATCGGTGAGTGAGACCATCTTTACCCTATGCTTACTCAGTTGTTTTCAAGTTACGCTATGGGAGCACTGTTTCTCCCCATTTTTTGTATTTGAGGTGAATAAGAAAATCAAAGAAGGGAAGAGTTCACTCTTTATTTGTCCCAGTGTACTTCGAACCAGAGCCTGGATACTATAGGCTCTGGAAAGTGTAAGTGCCCCTTTTTTGTGCAAACCCTAGCCAGCGTGTTTAGACAGTATTGTGCTATCACTCTCTACGTTTCTCTTTCCCTACTCCGAGGACCAGGAACATACTAGGACCTCAAGGAGAAGATACCTTATTCGGATCCCCACATATGCCTGGACGATATGAGTGAGGGGCATACATAGACTAAAAATTTTTCACTAATAGCATTTTTTTTGTGTGCACCTTTTGCAGCTGCGGTCTTTTTTATATATTCCGCAAGACTCTTTCTTATGAACTGATTCTTATGAACTGTTTTCAGAGGATTCATTTTATAGACACTGCTGCGCTTTTTTTGGCATATTATTACTGTTGTTAACACCAACATCCTAGCTGCCATTGCAATATATGCACTTTGTTTGCACTTTGCACACTATTAGCATTTCAATCCACGGTAGCACTTTATCACCGGTCATTTAGACTGTGCATAAATCCCACGTTGAACATTGGGATTTACCGTTTACCTAGGGTATACAACTTCCCTCGGACGTTTTTCGAATTCTACTATTGCACAGAGTCACTTTTGTATTTTTGTCACTGGTACCATATATAGCTTCTGCTCTTTTACGATATATCGTTGCTAGCTTAATTACATTATTTACTGTATCTAACTGATTTTTAATTGTGCATTAGACACCACCATAGATCAGGCGAACATTTTTTTCGCCACTGGAGTATCCCCAATCTTTTTACCTCTTTCTAACACATTTCTGTCAAGGTTTTATGTCCCTCTTCCAGTAGGCTGCATTTACACAACAAATTTCTACCCTATTCGAACTTAGCGCCTCCACTGTATCGCCTTTTTTGTCTACATATTACAAAATCACTTAATAGCTGAAAACATTAGACATCCATACTGCAAATTAGTTGCTAACATACCACAGCTCATTGCAATAAAATGAGTCCCTGATTGTTCCTTTTTAAATCAAATATTCTCTGAACATCAAAGCACATATCTCCTCTCAGTGGGAGATTTTATTCTCTAAGCAAGTGACTCTTGTACACTTCTTTCATAAATTTGGACTATTGATAATATGTTATTGATTGCCTGAATACAGAATTTTTTTTATTTCCATTTATAATCAAAATGAGAAAATGTCCCCTGCTAATATTTCCAAGGTTTTATTTTTATTCATCTTCACAGTTCTTGTACAGTTCTTTGAGTTACACAGCAGAGGAGTCGTGTGTAAGGAGGTAAGGTATTTATCCATGTAGAAAATCAAACATGACTCATAGGACAAATGCTTGGAAAAGAAAAATATATATAGGTATATAGTCTCCACGTAAATTCTTGCACTCCAAAGGTTAACTGTTGACCAACACCTGATGCTGTGGTCAGCGAATGGATATCAACTGCATGGAAAAAAACAGCACTTCTGGTTCTTCTTGCTAAATACTCATAATTATTTTAAAAAAGTCAACGTTTCAGTTTCAGTTACATTACATAACTGTCTCCTTTACATAAACTTGCACAATACATTTCACTTAGATATAAGAAACAACCACTTACTCAATTACAGTCAACAACTCATATGCACTCCTGCAGTTCAGGGAGGTACCTCCACAGGGATGTGTGGTTGTGTCCAATCACCCACTCGAAAAATGAATAAGCTCCATAAACATGAAAAAATAAAATAAGCTGCACCTCAATGGCCCTCCCCCCTAAACATACAACAATGTGGAGAGACTTACAGGGTTATTTAAAGAGAATCGAAAAGCCACCGCACGTTCTGTGAATTTTCCTTCTCTTCAATTCGGTTCGATTTGGCGATCCCATTTCGGCGACCCTGCGGTGTATTCAGCAAGCACACAGGGTCCCCAAATTGCAGGGAAAGGTCGCCGCAAACCCAATGAAAATTCACTGCAAAACAAGGGTGAACGCACACCGAAAACCCGCAAAAACATCTGGATTAACCCGCCAAAATCGCCGGAAAAACCCGAGCAGGAGCCGAACACACGCAGTGCAGCCGCCGGAAAAGCCGACACCGCAGACGAATGCAGTGAATAAATTAGAAAAACTGTTTACTTAAATGTTTGAAAAGTGAAACGCTGTTTGCAAACAAACTAATGAGCGAAAATGTCTGAAATTTACATATGAGGTCCAATGAATGATAATAAAAAGGGCTGTTACAGAAAAAAGAAGAAAAGTCAAAAATTTAAAAAGAAATCAGATTTTTTTTTAAAAAATCCCGAAAAATGCTTAAAATATCCTAAGATATCTATAAATAAAGAGACTCTTTACTGCAGAATTTTATAATGAACGGTTTATTAGATATTGAATTAAAACGGAAATATTTTTAACATTGAAGCCTATGGGATTCGCCTGAATAAACCTGTTGAATTAAAACACCGAATGGCAGGGTATTAGGGGAACCTTTCACTGCTGGTTTTTGTTCTCTGATTAGCCAAAGCGTTGCTTCTCTATGGGGATCTGACTGTCCTCGAACAGGCACCGAACAGGTACCGTATGTGCAGGCAATTCGCCAAGATTTGGCGAATTGCCTGCTCTCTGGATAGCCGAATGGCCAAGAAAGGTAGCCGAACGCTGATTTTCAATACTTATTTAAGTTGTGGTGGAGGGCAAAAAATGAGATTAAAAGCCACACACTGCAAATAAAAACGTTTTTATTGCAGAAGCCATTTACACATCACAGCAATTCAAAGAACTGCATCACAGACCTCATGTGCTACATTCCCCCTATGCAGCACAGAACGTTGGGTAAGACATGCAAATGACGTCTGCAATCTCATTTTTTGAGCATGTCATTTTTTCCCCCTTGAAAGCTGATCTCATCTTCTGCGGTACAGCCCATACGGTGATTGACTTTAATTTAGCTGTTGATGTTTACATTAAAAAAATGTCAGATAAGGATACAATCAGCAAATTTTTCAGAGATCTTGTCTGCAAATTAAAATTAATTGCCAGGAGGAAGTGTGATGTGGTCAGTCCAAATTTGGAAAATAAGAAAATGCTGCACTGACTGATAGATCGTAATCAATTGCTTCGCATTTTTAATTTCCCAAATGAAAACGGATTTTGCTCAAATAAAAAACATATTGACATTTCTAGTAGTGGCATGCAAATGTAATACAACACTTGTTTCTTATTTTCTTTCTAAAGCGCAGTTTTTTCCCATAAACTTATTTTTATTCCTGTTTTTATTAGTACGTTATATTTCTCAAATGTCTTTGATGTGGCAGAACTGTTTCCATTTGGGATATTTATGGTATCATCTCTGTAATGTTTTTATGGTGTCCTGCTTCAGAGTGCTCCAGCAATTTTTGGTGTGGAGGAGCTAATATAGGACATGTCAGCAGGAAGGAATACAAGGTCCTTCAGCAGGCTGACATATTTCCTTAAGCCATCATGTGCTGTGTGCAAAAATGTAGGAGTGTTTGCCTCCCATTCACCAACCTGCCAGCTTGTCTGCTCTATTTAGTACTCCCAATAGTACAGAGGGCCAAAATCATGCAAGCGTATGACTGTGTGACAAAGATGTATTGAATATGGAGTAGCTCAATGTTGGCACCTCACAATGAAACTACATTATTCACGCTTGCAATACCTACTCAAGTAATGACATATATTCGTCTTATCTGAGCTAGTGTCTATTTAACCCCTTCACAGCCAAAACTGAGTATACTCAATCTTTAAAAGCACCTATTAGTACCCTAATAATGAGTATACTCAATCTTCAAAAGCACCTACTGATACCCCTAAATCAAGTATACTCATTCTGTTCTAATTCTAAAGCAGTGTTTCCCAAACCTCTTCTCAGAACCTTCAACCAGGCCAGATTTTACAGATCACCTTGGAGAAATGCAGACTGAATCCTGCAATCACTGAGCAGCAAATTAAATTACCTGTGCTGTGCTTCAGATATCTGGAAAAAGTGGCGAGGCGGAGGGTCCTGAGGACAAGTTTGGGAAACACTGTTCTAAAGTAATGGAAAGGTATTTTGTTTATTGCAAATTGAATTGAATTGCAGATGGGCTCCAAAATGTGCACTGAACTTTCCACACATCAAACATGACATGTGAAGTGTTGATATTATTTGACAAGCTTTGAGAGCCATTTTTCTTGCACAGAATTACGAAGCCCAAACTATAATGTAAATGTAGAAGGGCTTTTAGCCAGCAGAGGCCTCTAAATGTCAAAAAGGTCTGTCACGGCCCTTGCTAGACGCCTCCCAACAACCGCTGCAGCGGAGGCAATATAGCCAAAACCGGTATTGTTCCGCAATAAAACTCTGGCAACCCCTTTGCTATCCTGTTCATGCTTTAGCAGAGAATACCTATTGCAAGGTAGAATCATCAGTGGAGTCTCAGGTGTAGCCCATCCCACCTGATGAGATCTCCTCAAAAGGAAGTCACGCCCTTCCTCCCATGCTTCAGCATTTTGCTCTGCTTGCCTGCAAGAAGCCTGTTTACCTGTCTCCTCTTGGATTATACTTGTGTTCCAGACCCTTGGCCTTCCCTACTGACACTGCTTGCTCTCCACCTGCCCACGATCTACGACTTGTCCCTGGACTCTGTTATTCGATCACCCTTCTGGATACCTCGCCTAAAGATCCCCACTGTGTTAAAGACCCCTGCTATACCAAGAACTTACAGCCATACCATCCCTGCTAACGACTCCTACTCTTAGCAGCTCTGGGGGCTCACTTACAGTTATCCCTATCTACAGCCCTAAAACCTGTGTACCTGAAACCTGTCCTGCTACTCACCTTGTGTACTCTTTGTGTGTCCAGTAAGTCTCCTTGTAGCCTTTGCAAATTGTTTTCTCCTGTGTCCAGCTCCCTTCCTGGCTTACACCTCTTCCTTTGTCTGCTTCCCTGTGTCTCAGTATCTGGCCCTATCTCCTGATTATTATCATTCATGTGTTATCTGCAATAAACCCCCATTTGGACTCTATGCTTAATGTCTGCCTCTGCCTTCACCGCATACTGAGTTCATAAACTGATGCAGCTCTCACGAGTCATGACAAGGTCTTACCTCCAGTGACCATTTACATAGTGGCACCCTGTACATTTTTTACTGTATGTGGGTAATGGACAGTCATTTTCCAGAAAACTACTGGGTCATGCTAGTGGTTTGATGGAAAGCAACTTGGTAGTGAAAGGGTTAACCTCCATCCCCTTTAAAAAAACAAAACCTATTGTTTACCATTGTTTAAGCAAAGAAACCAGAAATTCTTTGAAGTCCAATTTTTTAATTGTTTGTCCTAGAATATATAAAATGCTTAGTCAAAACTTGATTTTAAAGAATACCCTACCAGTACCAAAATATATTCATGAGCTTCTTAACTAAAGTTCCATACTGATAGTTATATGCTGCAGTGTCATCAGACATTGTACCTCATGCATGTAAAATGGAGAGAGGTATTAATGCACAATATGAATCTAACCATAGAGACATACAGGGTTATTCAGAGAGCGTGAAAAGCAGGAGAATGACTGGAGAATGAAAAATTCTAGGTCAAAATAGCCAAACCAGAAAAATTCTCCCTTTCATCTCAGTTTCCAAATCGGCTATTTTGACCTAGAATTTTTCATTCTCCAGTCATTCTCCAGTCATTCTGCTGCTTTTCACACTCTCTGAATAACCCTGATAGCTTATTGGAAAGAGTGGATCAATTTAGTGGAAGACAAAGCTTTAATAACTTTTTATTTGAAAGGCTGGAGGTATAGATATTTTTGAGAATATCACACTTTATCACTATTAGATTCACAGATTTTTGGGAACAGGGGTGCAGGTGTTTACTTATATGTTCATATAAATGTTTAAGTATTTATTTATTTTTTTATTATTATTATTTATTATTTATTATCCTTTTTATGGCAATAAGGCTGGTAAACACCTTGAGGCAAATGTGGATGGTTAGGTCCGGTATTAGGGAAGGGAGAAACCTGGGGAGAATGGATTTTTTAAGTTGAGAGGTCGATAAGGTAGTAGAATGACTTTAAGGAGAAATGGGGGGGGGGAAGAAAAGAAAAGAAGAAAAAAAAATATATGCTAAAGTCTGGGAGTATCAGGAAGAGATAACGGTTTTACATACCATAGTTAGGGCTAGATTACAATCTTCACGCAAACGTTTGCGCCGGCACAAAAAAACATTAACGCGTGAGGTAAAACCATTTGCGCCAAAATCCTGTATTACATAGTCAGCGCAACAACCGCGAGCAATTGTCTACCGCGGGTGAACCTGCGTGAACCCTGCGTGAGCTTAATGTACTGCGCGCGTCCTATACTTAACATTGTGAGCGCAAACGCGAATGTGTGCTGGTACGAGGATGGTATTACAATCTATTTCTCGGTAATTACCGCATAGCCTTTGCTCGCATAATTTTAGCAACTCCTAAAAGCTGGAGCTAACGGCATATCTGAACAACCTGGCTAACCCAAATACACCAGCCCATAAAAAGGAATGCAGCAACAATATAATGGATGATGGCAGGTGTGTGTATATTATTACTGTAGCATATGTGCTCATTTTGCATCATAGACCCAGAACCCGTCTCCGATGACTCTGGCATACGCAGTCCAGTTGTGTTTGATAGGTGTGTTTCTTCATTTTGATTGGCAGAATGGGTGCAAAAACCTGCCCGCGCAAAGATTTTTGCGCGGGACGGTACTGCGCCTGCATTTGTGCACGTCCTGTTTGCGCATGCAATGCGCAATTGATCGGCGGAAGAAAAAAGCCGCGAGGATTGTAATTCTAGCGGTGATTTGCACGCGCAAAAGTTTAACGTTGGCGCAAAGATTTTCGCTTTGCGCGAGGCTTTTTGCGTGAAGAATGTAATATAGCCCTTAGCGTGTAAGGTCTGTATATATGTTTTTTGTTTTATGTAATTGAAGCTGATGAAACTGATAATAGTGGAGGAAACCAGGTAATAATGTGTAATTGCCATATTCTCTAATTGTATATGTCTAATGTTTGTATACTATTTTGAAAATTAATAATAATAAAAAAATCCCATTTTCCAATATCTATTAAGCTGTTTATTATTTTAATTCACAGCAAAAAGTCTCTATTATTTTTATGATTTTATAGGAATTTTCCAGATTTTTTTGGCAATCTTTTATTTTTTTTAACCTAACTATGGAAAATAAGCATCCAAAATTCTGGGCGTCAAAATTCAGCCATCTCCGAGGGCCTTTCTCAAGACGCGATTTTTTTTCTTACAACTTAATTTTTTGATTCTGCTTTTTTCTATTTCAATATTAAGGTTTTCTTTGTTTTTACAAACAATTTAGATTTATAGGGAAAGTTGCCTACCACAGGTGGGCATATTCTTATGCAAAACTGAAAAAAAATAATAATTAATAATAAACTGCGCCATCACCTCCATATTTGCTCACAGTGGGTGAAATTATAAGGTGATTTTGTGCAGTGGTGTTGTTTGCTTTATAACTAAAAGCAAATAATTCCACTGCCATAAAACAGAGAAAATATAGCAAATCTTGCATCTAATTTTTTTTCCTTTTTTTTTCTTTTTACACATTACATGGCCATAATTGGTATCATTGGAAAGGCCAGACTCTAACCTTTCCAGTAACTTGACCTTATGTGGTGAGAATTCAGAGATACAGAGTTCCAAAGCCCCCGCCTCTTCTCACTAGGTGAGGTCCAAAGCCCTAATACTGAGCCACTTATTGGGAGGCTCATAAATTCGTGAGTAGATTGGAATATATTGTATACTGCCATCTGTCTTCTATTGGTACTGTGCCATGTGTTACTCTCTTTAACCGAGGTCCAAAGTGCCAACCATCTGATTGTGACGAGCTACATCCTGACTGATGGGAGAAGCCCCCCATAGAGGCTTAGAGGCATATACCAAGAGCCTATAGGCTCTGTGTTTGTGAGTGATCCTCTTCCACTTTCCGAGCATATATTGATCCAAGTGTATTACAATGCTGCGCAATTTGTGATTTTCTCTTTTAGTGTTTTATATATTGACCATCAAGCAATTGTGACATCATTTGCGAACGAACCCTTACTAAGTCTCATCTTTGCGCTCCCTTACGATTAAGTTTGTATTTCTTTCAGTTCCTAAATAAACCCCATAGGCTTTTTTGTGAGATTGCCTGGTATCCTCAGTCAGTTCAGGAGTCGGACAGGAAAAAACAGTTTGTGTTTTAAATGGTTTGTGGATGTTTTATAACAGTGTCTTGAAGCAGAATCTCTATCACTTCCTAAGTTAATCAGTTGACATCACTCGTTATAGTTAGTGTAAGCTTTTCAATGTACCAAGTTCAACTTGCAGACTTTTAGAGCTTATACTTAGCTTGTTAGGCAGTGCTATGGATATTGTTTCGCTTTTTCGGCAGTTTATATTTTGTAGCAGTATAGCAGCAAAAACTGCAATTCTTTATATCTTTTTTTCTGTAATCTGCTAGAAGTTCTGATTGAGCGCCGTGATAAAAAAATCTTTTGCAAAAAGAAAATAGTTCACACTTAAGCAACTCCTAATCACTGTGTGTTTGATTTATATGCACCTGGAGGGAGGCTCTAAAGTGTTGATTTTCACATGTGGAATAAAATAAAATCAAACTGGTGTAACCCTGGTAACTCCATGAAACTGACTGCATTTTGCATTTAAAATGACTGACGATATTCTTAGAATTTACCTTTTCTACTGCTCTTGCAAGTTTATAAGCATTTTACAAATTTAGCAAATACGAGCTGACATATGAGAAATGTTACACCATAAATGACAAATTTAAACCATATAGGTACAATTGATGAATACTACTCCACCTCAGATTATTTGTGACAGGTTGAACTACGCTGATGGTGAGAGTCCAGTTTGGATAAGTAGGACTTAATGTAAATGATGAGTCATTAAAGGGACACTCTTGGCCAGCTACGGCGAACCTATGGCACGCGTGTCACAGCTGGCACGCGGGGCCCTCTTTGCTGGCACCCAAGCCATAAATTCACCAATTGCTGTTACCAGGCCAAGACTGGCCATCGAGTGTACCTTCTGCTGGTGCTTGTGTTGGCTGTGGGCTAAGTGTGGCCTGTGGTTGGATGCTCTAATTCAGAAAGAACTGCGTGGGGGTGTGCACCTGTGAATGGCCACCTGCATCTGTGCTTAAACATGCCTTTCGTACTCGCAGTTGCGCTCCGAGATCATCTAAAGATATGTGTAACAACTCACGGGAGCAGAGTCGAGAGTACGAGAGACACGTTCAAGCACAGATGCAGGCAGCCTGTGTGGGTACGTGGATTGCGCGATAAAGGGGTAAATTAACTAAGTGACTGTTTCTGAATTAGAGTAGCTGCCCCAGGCAACACGAGCTGCCTTGTGTACATATTTAATAAAACTGGGTGGATGAGGTAATAATAACAATGAGGGAATAATTACTAAAATGGGATGGGGAAATCATTAATAAAACTGGGGGGGGGTGTAAAAGTGATTAATAAAATGGAGGTGCGAGGAAATAATAGTATTGGTAGTAGATGGAAATTATCAATAAAATTGGCGGTGTGGAAAAAATAAAATAGGGATGAAAAAATTATAAAATGGGAGGGGGAGAAAATAATAAAATTTGAAGGGGAAACCATAAAATTGGGGGATTATATTTATATTTTTTTTATTTCTTCAATTTCAGAAATATATCATTAGAATATCTTACATATACTATTATATCACTTATACATTTTGACATACAGAGTAATTCAAAGAGCTCCGAATTGCTTGAGAAAGGTAACCGAACGCTGAAAATCAGTGTTCGGTTACCTTTCCTGGCCATTCGGCTATCCAGAGAGCAGGCAATTCGCCAAATCCTGGCGAATTGCCTGCACATACGGTGCCTGTTCGAGGGCAGTGAAATCCCCATGAAAAAGCACTGCTTCGGCTATTCAGAGAACACAAACCAGCAGTGAAAGGTTCCCGAAATGCCCTGCCATTCGGTGGTTTCATGCGGCAGATTTATTCAGGCGAATCCCATAGGCTTCAATGTTAAAAATATTCCGGTTTTAATTCAATATCTAATAAACCATTCATTATAAAATTCTGCAGTAAAGAGTCTCTTTATTTATAGATTTTTCTAGGATATTTTAAGCATTTTTCTGATTTATTTTTTTTAATAAAAAAGTCAATTTTTTTTTATTTTTCTATGTTTACTTATTTTTACTGTAACAGCCCCTTTTATTATCATTCCTTGGACCTCACATTCAAGCAAACAGTTTTCCTAATTTATTCACTTCACTTGTCTGCGGTGTCAGCTTTTTCCGGCGGCTGCGCTGCATGTGATTGGCTCCTGCTTGGGTTTTTCTGTGGTTTTCGGCGGGTTAATCCAGATGTTTTTGCGAGTTTTCGGCGTGCATTCGCCGGGTTTTGCAGTTAGTTTTCGTCGGGTTTGCGGCGGCCTTTCCCTGCAATTCGGGGACCCTATGGTGCTTGCTGAATACACCGCAGGGTCACCGAAATAGGATTGGCAAAACGAACCGAATTGAAGAGAACGAAAAGTCACCAAACGTGCGGTGACTTTTCGAATCTCTTTGAATTACCCTAATAATATCATCCAAAAACATTCTGGTAATACACTTTTATTTAACAACAACACTATCTCCGTCTCACAGAGAAAAAAAAAAAGAAAGGGTGCCCACACCCTCAAATATAATACTATATTCAACAACACACAGAGCTTTAGCTATGGTCCGTCTCTACCCACGTATCCCAAATCTTATAGTAAATCCCCATTGCACCATGCAGTCTGGCAGATAATTCGTCCATAACTCTGACTTCCTCTATAATTTGCCTCACTCTCCTCCATGGTAGGGGGTCTGTAGAACGCCAATTAGGGGATTATGAAATAATAAAGTCAGAAGGAATGTTGAAATTATAAACTAGAGGGACATAAAATGAGGAAGAAATGGGTTTGTAGGAAAAGAAGAGGTTTGTAGGTGCCCCTATAGGTATATAATAGGGGTGTGTAAGAGCACGTATAGATATATAATATGGGTGTATAAGAGCCGTGTAAAGTGTATTCCTAAAACAATTCATCAGTATTCAGATCTAATTGCAGGGTTGGCACTTTGAAACACATAAGTTTCACTCACTCCTGGAGGAGCCACTGAATTTAAACCTTGGGTCAGTCTCCCAGCACTAGGGAATAAATATACACCAGCACTGTTGTGGATTTTATAAGTTATATAGTTTACTGGTCTCAAATAAACTGGCATATAATAAACAAGCACGGTATATACAGGTATATATATATTTTACAGGAATTCGTAATGCGAGAAACGCGCAGCGGGAAAAAATAAGAATATTAACCCCTTCGTTGCCGGAGTGTAAGTCCCGTTCAGGTTGTGTCCCAAGAAGGTGTGCGTGTATGTGTGTATTGGTACCCGGGTACTAGATTCAACTGGCCAGTGAATAGATTCGGTGTATCTTCGACTAGTCAGTTGGGGCCCTTTAGATTTAAGCAAAACTTGCAGCGTGCTTTATTAACTTTATTGTGGCCTGGAAGGCCTCTCACCCATCCGCCAGACAATCTGCTCCGCTGACCCGACCAAGGACGTCTCTCCGCTTGGATTGCGCTGGGACTCTGTGCCACCGAATCCGCTTGTCTTGCTTGTCCGTCTTTGCAACAAGGTTGTCAGCTTACCGCCTGCACTCCCATTAGAAATTCACGGTCTCCTAACCCGGGGTCCAATCTGCAGCTCTGTGTCTGTGCAAACCTCTCATCGGTGGATTACTAGGTCTCTGGCAAGTCACTGAAATCGATCTCCAGCCTGGTCACAATCACTCCTTGTCTCACGTGCGTCTTGCTCTGTTCACTCCTCGGCGCGCACTGGCTCTCCTCTGCACGAGGCTGCGGATGTATGTCCTTTCTCCCCACCCACTTCCTGTTCCCGCCGCAAAGCATGCTGGAAAACGTAGTCCCAGTGTCTCTTACATTGCGCTTGTCTCCCTCTGGTGGCGAAGAATGAGTAATACAGCAATAGGGTTTTAAACCAGCGCTACATTGGTTTAGTGATCCAAGTTGAGCATTCGGGCTGAAAAAGGTTCTCCATCACTGCTCTAGGCACTGTGATCAATGTTATTCAGTAGTCACAGTGACCAGAGTGACCTCACTTTACTACCGCCTCTGGGGGGGGCTGCCAGAGGGCTGTGTTGCACAGCTTTATATTCCATGCCCAGATGACGGGGATAAATAGGTTTGGAGTTACTGAAGATTGGCTTGTTTGACAGTATCAATCAATGGCATGTATGTGACGTGAGACGTTCTTATTAGGGATGAGCCGAACACCCCCAAGTTCGGTTCGCATTCGAACTCGAACTTTTCAAAAGTTCGAATTCGAACTCGAACTCGAACTCAATACAAGTCAATGGGACTCAAAGTTAGATTTTTAGAGTGCCCTCCAAGAGGGCATATATGCTAGATATTTGCCATAAAAGGTGTTTGGGGGTCCGGGTAGTGCCCTAGGGGACAGGAAACAAGGACAAAAAGTTTTAAAAAAGATGTTTTTAACCCCTTCACTGCTGACGACGTGTGGGACACGTCCTCAGTTACTCCCGCTGTATGCTGAAGAGGACGTGTCCCACACGTCATCAGCTTTGCGGGACCCCCGGCAGAGATACCTCTCTGTCTGGGGTCCCGCGGCGTTCTGACTTCAGTGTCCTCAGATGCTGAAGTCAAGCTCCTCCCGACGTAAATGACGTCATCGCGCCATGCGCGATGACGTCATTTCCAGGCGATCCCCGGCCAGGGCCGGTGCAAACATTTTTATCTTGTTGGGCGAAGGTGCATTTTGGTGCCCCCCCATCCGTGTCATGTCAAGCCAATCAGGATAGAGGTGCCATGATAATCTCTATATATACACATATATATACACACACTAGGGTTGCTCATATAAGTATATTTGCCACCAGCTCATATAAGTATATTTTCCCTCAGCTCATATGGGTATATTTGCCCCCAGATCACATGTGGCTATATTTGCCCCCAACTCATGGATATATTTAAAAAACGTTTTTAAAGGGACAGTGAGTTTTCCATGAAATAAGGGTTAAAAATAAAAACGAAAAATTCCTTCAAATCTCGTGCCTAGGAGGTCCCCATAACCTGCCCGTGAAGTGGCGGATTTCTAGGATGTATAGAAACATTAAAAACAATGTCCGGGTCCGGGTAGTGCCCTGGGGGACAGGAAACAAGGACAAAAAGTTTAAAAAAATAAGTTTTTAACCCCCTTCACTGCTGACGATGTGTGGGACACGTCCTCAGTTACTCCCGCTGTATGCTGAGGAGGACGTGTCCCACACGTCCTCAGCTTTGCGGGACCCCCGGCGGAGGTACTCACCTCTCTGTCTGGGGTCCCGCAGCGTTCTGACTTCAGCGTCCTCAGACACTGACGTCAAGCTCCTCCCGACGTAAATGACGTCATCGCGCCATGTGCGATTATGTTATTTCCAGGCGACCCCCGGCAATGCCGGGAGATCGCCTTGAAAGGAGGGTGGATCCGTTCGGATCCCTCTCCCTCCCGATCGGGAGGTCCCACAAAAAAAAGTCAGGCACCGCTTAAAAGGAGAGAGCCTCCCCTTTTAAGTAGTGCCTGGCTTTAACCCCTTAGGAACCGGGTCACTCTTCGGCACCTTGCGAATCGAACTCCGAACTGATTGAACCGAACAGCTCATCCCTAGTAGAAAAGGAAAGTCAATTTTCACACTGCAATCTTAGCAGGTAGAAGAAAAAGAGACTTGTGATTGCGATTACTAAATTGAGGAGAATATATACAGAGTCATTAAAAGACTTCCCTGAAGGGCGGAGAAATAAAATATGGTGAGATATAGAAATTTCCAGAAAAATGTTTTTCAGGAAGTATATATGGGAGGGACCTAGACATTGCCCTAAAGTCCTAGATTCACTATCGATCAATAGTGGATGTAGGATCTAACTGTGAGTGCATTAATTTTCACTAAGACCTACTCTGTTTTAATATATGCATGTGCACAGGCCATAACATTAGGGTATGCATCATGAGGATTTGAAAGGTACACAAGCAAGGCCAGTGCACCCAGCAGGCAACCCTCTGCACATGCCAGGAAAGGCGTTATTTTATCAACATAAATATATGAAGCTGCACTGGCAGCGAATGGGAGTTCTCAGTACCCAAGCATGCTCCACAGCTTAAATCTGAATGGAAAAATCGAACTGAAATTTTAACACGAAAAAACAGGGACCATTTTCAAAAACTATACAATAATACTAGAGTCCAAAACACATATTTTATGAAAAATAACAGACTGCTGCGGCATGGCATGCTCAGAGCTGCCAAACCCAAATCCAATAAATGGAAATTCGCAAACTCTCTGCTATGTGTTATGAATATTAACATTATTATTATTAATATTATTATTTTCCTATTGTCATTTCACGATAAGAAAACCCACATAGGTCCCTGGAAATGTCTAGTCTAGGCGCACACAACTCCAATTAAGAATGTTCCATTTGATCAATTAAGGCCAATTTAGGAAAGAATAACTTTTTTTAGACATAACTTTTCATGTTTTTATTGTTAAAATGCTCCTTCATCTATTACCGAATCATCTTGAACTTATTCTCACCTGCGAATTGCATACATTGAGTTTAAAGTAAGTGTAAATCGTCCAATAATTGTGAGGTTTAATACTCCCACAATAGTTGTGCATTTTACAGGTCATGCAAGCTTAAACTTCATGCTACCGCGGGACTAATAAACCTACAATACTTTTAATAATTAAGCTTGGTGTCTATTGCTGTGGACAGCTCCAAAGGTGGGAGTATAAAATAAAGTAATAATACCCTGATGACACCACAATATGTAATGAGCCATGGCGATTGAGAAGGAAAGTAGCGGCAAAGGCACAATTGCAAATAAATACAAAAGTTTTTTGAAAAACTGTTAATTACATGTTTGCAGAGAAATAAGGAAATTTTACTCAATTCTATGTGTGGGCAGTGATTTTAAATTGAATTATTGTCGGAAAGCTAAAAGGAGTACAGCATAAACAGAAGTACAAAATAACTCTTTCCGCAAATACAATAAGTTCCTGCAGTATAAAGAAATACTTATCTTCTTTCTAATACAAATTCTTTGTTGATTGGCCGTGTTGACCATAATGTTCATGGATATGATTTTTTTTTTGTTTTTCATTTTCCAAGAACCTGAGTCAAATTCTAAATCTGGGTCAAAACACAAATAGGCAGTCAGAAGTAGTTTTTAGTGTACTTAAGGGTCAGAATACACTGGAGCCACGAAAGGGCAGTGAAAAAAAAGGTTTTAGGAGTTTAACCCTTTCGCTGCTGAGCCATTTCACCGCTGTGTGCTGAGCTCATTTTTTACCGGTTTCGCTCATCATGTTTAAACGTGATTTGAAGCCACATTTTATTATACAACCCAGACAAATTATAGATCGTTCTTTCTGGCAGACTCGGCAGATTCATAATATGCCTGCCTGAATATTATAACAAAAAATGCAATAAAATTAGAATTTTCAATCATCTACAGTGTTTTTTTTCATAGTTTATCATACGAGCCTTTGTGGCTATATTTTCTATGGGGTGCACTTGTTAAAAAAATTTGAAATGGGGACTCGTTACATTTCTTTGGGGGGAAATTATGTGATTTTTAGCAAACCCACCCATAAAAAAAATCGTTAGTGCAGCATCATTGTTCACATTATAATTGAAATGGGAACAATATTGCTGCATTAATAAAACAAAAAAACAAACAGTTTATTTATTTTTTTATTTTGTATTTTATTTATATTTCATTTTTTTCCCTTTATTTATAACATGGTCATGTTTGGTATCATTGGAATGGCCATGTTCTGGCCATTCCAATGATACCAAAACATTAACCCCTAGCTGTCAAGGATTGGGAGTTAGGGGGGTCATTGGACCCCCTATCTCCACCATAGGTGGCAGCTAGGGGTTAACTCCTGAACTGACGGCAGCCGGCAGCTCGCGAGCACAATGCGAGAGGAGTGCAGGGGAGCAGGAGCGTAACTACCAGGGGTGCAGAGGGTGCCACTGCATCTGGGCCCTTGAGTCCAGGGGGCCCACACTTGCCTGCCTGGGCCTGGGGGCTTGCCTATTATATATATACTAGTTGTAAAGCCTGCCCAGAGGGCAGTCTATTGTGGATATACTGCCCCTGCTCATGGATATACTGCCCCAGCTCGTGGATACTGCCCCAGCACGTGGATACTGCCCCAGCACGTGGATACTGCCGCCGCACGTGGATACTGCCCCCGCACGTGGATACTGCCCCCGCACGTGGATACTGCCCCCGCACGTGGATACTGCCCCAGCCTGCCCAGAGGGCAGTCTATTGTGGGTATACTGCCCCAGCTCGTGGATACTGCCCCAGCACGTGGATATTGCCCCAGCATGTGGATACTGCCCCAGCACATGGATATTTGCCCCCAGCACATGGATTTGCCCAGCTCATGGATTTGCCCCCAGCTCATGGATTTGCCCCCAGCTCATGGATTTGCCCCAGCTCATGGATTTGCCCCCAGCTCATGGATTTGCCCCAGCTCATGGATTTGCCCAGCTCATGGATTTGCCCAGCACATGGATTTGCCCCCAGCTCATGGATTTGCCCCAGCTCATGGATTTGCCCCCAGCTCATGGAGTTGCCCAGCTCATGGATTTGCCCCAGCTCATGGATTTGCCCAGCTCATGGATTTGCCCAGCTCATGGATTTGCCCCCAGCTCATGGATTTGCCCCAGCTCATGGATTTGCCCCCAGCTCATGGAGTTGCCCAGCTCATGGATTTGCCCCAGCTCATGGATTTGCCCAGCACATGGATTTGCCCCGCACATGGATTTGGCCCCAGCTCATGGATTTGCCCCGCACATGGATTTGGCCCCAGCTCATGGATTTGCCCAGCTCGTGGATTTGCCCCCAGGTCGTGGATATGGTCCCCCAGCTCGTGGATATTGACCCCCCCCCCACCAGCGCTCATACTTACCTGTCGAGCGGCGCCAGGGAAGTGAAGATTTCCCCGCTTCCGGTCTTTGAAGGACCCAAGCCGCGGTCACGTGACCGGGGCTTGGGTCCTTCAAAGCGGAAGCGAGGGAACTTTCCCTCCGCCGCTCGGGGGTAGGATGTGCGCGGCAGCCGGGTAGAGGCTGCGCCTCTACCCGGCTGCCGCGCGCATCCTACCCCTGAGCGGCGGAGGGAACTTTCCCTTCGCCGCTCGGGGGACCCGTTAGATGCACACAGCAGCCGGGTAGAGGCTGCGCTCGCAGCCTCTACCCGGCTGCCGCGCGCATCCAACCCCCCGAGCGGCGGAGGAAACTTTCCCTCCGCCGCTCTGGGGTTGGATGCGCGCGGCAGCCGGGTAGAGGCTGCGAGCGCAGCCTCTACCCGGCTGCTGTGTGCATGTGTAACCGCCGTGGCGAGCCGGCAGCCGGCTCGTGCCGCGGCGGTTGCATGCGCGCGCAACCAACCGCCGCTGGTTGCGCGCGCATGCGCAGTAAGGCTTTGGCGACGGACAGCCAAAGCCTTACTCTTTTATTATATAGATATATATCTTTTTAAAATTAATTTTATACTTATGTGTGAGTTTTACTTTGGAGCTCTGTGATACACTCATGCACACCACATATTACTGTGGGTTTTGTTGCTGTAAACCTCTGTGATTTACACTGATACACCGTGCACATTAGTGTGACTTTTATTGCTGCGGAGCTCTGTGATACATTCATACACACTGCACATTACTGTGAGTTTTATTGCTGTGGAGCTCTGTGATACACTCATACACACTGTGCATTACTGTGACTTTTATTGCTGTGGAGCTCTGTGATACATTCATACACACTGCAAATTTCTGTGAGTTTTATTGCTGTGGAGCTCTGTGATATGCTCATACACACCGCACATTACTGTGAGGTTTATTGCTGTGGAGCTCTGTGAGATACACATAGTGCACATTACATTAAAAATGGGATGAACTTAAGAGGTCATAGTGGACCTGGAAAAAATAGGACACTGATTGTCTGGAGTCAACATTGCGGACCATGAGGGGACCAATGCATGTTGACGGGAGGGGGGACAAAATATATTTTTGCCTAGGGTAGGTACCTGCACCTGGGCCTTGAGGTTTCTAGTTACGCCTCTGCAGGGGAGGACAAGCCGGTTCCTGGACAGGGAAAACAGAGCACTAGGGTCTGCCAGCTGCAGGGACATCTGGGTGAGGTCTGACATGCACATACCTATGGCAATAGGTTTTATTACTGCCAGTAATTTCTAAATACTAAAGACCATAATTGAAGGATCACTAAGGCTGGGGTCAGACGAGCGTAGTGTTCACGTCCGTGATTGCGCCTAAAAGTATGTCCGTGATAGCATGACAGAAAGCCCAATGGAGCCTGACACATGAAGTACGTCCGCACTGAACTGCGGACGCACAAGGGCCGCGGCTCACGGACGCAAGGCAGGCAAGAACGTACATCCCCTAGAACGGCCGCACAAAGTGCGCTTCGTCCGCAACGTCTGCATAGCTTTGTGTGTGAGTGATGGAACGTGGTCAGACGGACTGCATTTATACATCCAGCATTTTTCACGGACAAAATGGTTTTGCTTTTTAATTTATTTTCCCTCCTACATCCGTCAAAATATAAGTCAGTGAATAAACAGACTGTTTGGCCACTACTGTGTCTTCCGTACTGACGTACGTCCGTGTGCACGGACGTACAGTCCGTAGAAATCACGCTCGTCTGACCCTAGCCTAAATAGTATAAAACAGTGTCATACATCGGGAACCTGTTATCACTATAACAACTGAATAAACATACATCTGTTAATAAGGTTGTTATGGAAATCCTTATAAATAAATGTATTGCACATGATGACATACCTGCAATATACTTCATCATCGAGCATAAAAATGCTTTGAAAATAATATATTCCACCTGTTTGAAAAGAAAATCACTACGGATGTGTCTTAAATTATTGAAAACTATCAGGGTTATTCAAAGAGATTTGAAAAGTCACCGCACGTTCGGTGACTTTTCGTTCTCTTCAATTCGGTTCCTTTTGCCGATCCCATTTCGGTGACCCTGCGGTGTATTTAGCAAACACCACAGGGTCCCCGAATTGCAGGGAAAAGCTGCCGCAAACCCGACGAAGACGAACCGCAAAACCCGACGGATGCATGCCGAAAAGCCACAAAAACATCTGGATTAACCTTCTGAAAACCACGGAAAAAGCCCGAGCAGGAGCCGATCACATGCAGCCAAAGCAGCGGAGACCGCAGACGAGGCAGTGAATAAATTAGCAAAATAGTTTGTGTGAATGTGTGAAAATGAAACGCTGTTTGCAAAGAAACTACTGAGCGAAAATGTCTGAAATTTACACAGGAGGTCCAGGGAATGATAATTAAAAGGGCTGTTACAGAAAAAATAAGTAAACTTAAAAAAAATAAAAATAAAAAATCGGACTTTAAAACAAAAAAATTTCAGAAAAATGCTTAAAATATCCGAAAAATCTATAAATAAAGAGACTCTTTACTGCAGAATTTTATAATGAATGGTTTATCAGATATTGAATTAACACCGGAATATTTTTAACATTGAAGTCTATGGGATTCTCCTGAATAAACTTGCCGAATTAAACCACCGAATGGCAGGGCATTAGGGGAACCTGTCACTGCTGGTTTGTGTTCTCTGAATAGCCGAAGCAGTGCTTTTTTATGGGGATTTCACTGCCCTCGAACAGGCACCGTATGTTCAGGAAATTCGCCAGGATTTGGCGAATTGCCTGCTCTCTGGATAGCTGAATGGCTAGGAAAGGTAACCAAACGCTGATTTTCAGCATTCGGTTACCTTTCTCAAGCAATTCGGATCTCTTTGAATAACCCTGTATGTTTACTGGAATTGAATGTGCACAATATTAACAATCCCAGGTGTACCACCCCAACACCTATCACTTCAACAGCATTATAATAAGGTGGTGGTGTTCAATATATTACATGTGAATTTACTCTCAGTACACACAGTGTACAACGCTGTAAGATATACAGGGTTATTCAGAGAGCGTGAAAAGCAGGAGAATGACTGGAGAATGAAAAATTCTAAGTCAAAATAGCCAAACCAGAAAAATTCTCCCTTTCATCTCACTTTCCAAATCGGCTATTTTGACCTAGAATTTTTCATTCTCCAGTCATTCTCCTGCTTTTCACCTCTCTCTGAATAACCCTTATACTGTTATGTGTGGTGTCCGGTAAGTACCGGCGAACAGGAGAAGAACCCACGTGTAGTAAAAATAAAGATGGATGACACAAAATGGTTGTTGAAATCGCAGGAAAATATATTAGATATCTGGATACAAAAATGGCAGCAACATGTATAAACAATAACAGTCCTTAGAAAGTAATGGATAAGATTAAAAAACACAATCACTTGAGGATATGGAAACTGGATAAAGAAATCTGGATATAATAAGAGTCCTTGCTGAGTATGAGTAGCAGGCTGATGAATATGAAGGTAGACAAGTAGGTCATAGGCTGGCAGCGTTGTAGGCGAAGTCTTGGTGCAGGCAGTAGTATCAGAGGCTGGCGGCGTTCTTGCAAAGTCGAGGCACAAGCAATGGGTTCGGTACACGGTTAGTAAAGATGGATTATTCAGGATGGTCACAGGGCTCTGGAGCAGATTCAGACACGTCCTTAATATGTAAGGATTAAGATTTCATTGACAGAGCACTGGCTGGGTATGCAGGTGTTCATTTTAAGGGAACCAGCCAGTGCTAATTACACAAATCGTGATGCAGGAGGCCTGAAACAGAACAGGAGATATTAACATATTCATGAACATGCTACCAGGGTTGGATTCAGAATTTGGCTTTCTTGTTGCGGCGTCGCCATGGAACCTTACATATACTTAGATTTTACAGTAGTCGTTGTATATATGTATCATAAAAAAAGAAAGATCTAAATGCACCAGTTTGTTTGCACCAGAAAGAAACCCAGAGTGCAAAGAACCCAAACCAAACATGGATAAACGGGTAATTGCAATATATTGTACTAGGTGGAAAGCCTGCCCAGAGGGCAGGCTATTGGTGTTGTCGGCAGCTCAGAATTCATGTCCACATATTTGTTTTTCAATGTCCAATCTAAGCGTATCTCTATAAAAATGCGTTTGTAACGCGTCCGTCGCCGTCCCATCTGCAACAGGAGGGCCAACTGAGCAGCTCTGATGGGTGCACGCACAGCTGACAGAGCAGGTTCCTCTTCCCTCTTAGATTGTAAACTGATGGGAACAGGACCCTCTGGGCTCCGGGAGGAAGATGAGCAGGAACTGGAACCGGAGGCTGGAGGGAGGGAGCCGGTGAGGGGCCGAATAGACAGCCTCCGGGGGAGACTCAGGGCAGGGGGGGATCCGTGAGGGACAAAAAAAATCCGATCCATTGGAGAGGGGCTGTGTGCCTCTGCAATGGATTGGATTTTTTTTTTGTCCCTCGTGCACGCCGGCTGTGCAGTTGCCGCGGCCATTGGATGTGCGCACGTAGCCAGCAGTACGCGGTTTGCGTGCGCATGCGCAGACGGCAGCGTTGCGACGGCGATGGAGGGAGCCGGTGAGGGGCCGAATAGGCAGTAGGGTTGCCACCTTTTCTTCAAGCCAAACCCTAACATTCTAGTGTTGGGCTTGGGCAGCCATTTTTTGTAGCGTATACATTATGCGTATATTTACTTTATGCGTATATATAATGGCACGTGGTATGCATGGCATGGAACTGGAGGCAGACAGTAGGATGGCACGAGAGCCGGAGGCAGACAGCGGATCAGTAAACACATATACTCTGGATGCATGGGTTCTCTGGATAGTTCAAGGGGCTGGATACACTGAGTAACATAAAGGACAGGAAACCAGACTGGACAAAGGGAAATTGGATAATGATCTGGCAAAGAGGAAGGAGTCAGGTTAGACTATATAGAGAGAACAGATCAGGGTCAGCTGGACGCCACAATCAGGACTGGTCTGCAGACACCTCCGGTGTGCAGCAGATCCAGGAGGAATCCTGATACTGATGCGTTTCACCCAATCTCAAACTAGACAAATGTTACACAAATGCAAACTCTATTATATACTCTTTATGCATGCTTTATGAAATTATATGTCTCCTAAACTGTAATTTACAATAAAGATGTGTAATTATCTGGCTAGAGAGGATATTCTGAATGTTAGCATGTTGGGGTTTTATTGGAAGAATTTGTAATAGTCAGGAAAACAATAGTTTAAATTGTGATGGTGTTAATCTATCGAAATCAAGAATGTTGTCAGGGATACTTGATTCTTTTCAGTGGAGTCACTAGGGTTGGTGACACCCGGTGCTGAAACCTGTGGTGGAACCCCCTCCTCCTCCCCGTTATTCCCATACACTGTATAGGCAAAAAAGAAGCTGCTAGCCTGCAGGAGGTCACATCACGTCTCCCAGAGCAAGCTGCTATCACACACCTTACATCACGCAGACTCACACCACACCCAGCCAGCATCACTCAGAACACACAGACTCACACCACACTCAGTAATTACATTCACGCATCACTCAACCCAGGACATACTTGAAAACAAGAGAAATGTCAAAGTATCCTTCTTGGTAAAACACTTTTTTTTTTAAAAAAACAACATAAAATGCATTTACCAGCTAACGACATCTTCAAACAAATGTTATTATTTCTGTGTTTAAAGAATAAAATAAAAGTGTTATATTGTTATTATTATTTTTAATTGGATTCATTCTAAATAGCTTTGAAATTGCTGATCCGCTTAGCCAGAAAATAAGAACTGACATCACATGTCAGTGAGGCCTAACCTACCCCAAATAATAAGAGCGTTCAATCTGCTGAATTCAGCACATCAGAAGAACGTGTTGGCATGACATGGCATGGTAAATTCATCTATATGCAATATACATACACAAATAATTGTTTTTCTCCCAGGCTACAACATCTTTATGGTCTTTCTCACAGAACAGTGTGATACTATGCTTCTAAAAGGAAATTAAACCTTCAGGGTTATCCAAAGAGATCTGAATTGCTTGAGAAAGGTAACCGAATGCTGAAAATCAGCGTTCGGTTACCTTTCCTGGCCATTCGGCTATCCAGAGAGCAGGCAATTCGCCAAATCCTGGCGAATTGCCTGAACATACGGTGCCTGTTCGGTTCCTGTTCGAGGGCAGTGAATCCCCCATGAAAAAGCACTGCTTCGGCTATTCAGAGAACACAAACCAGCAGTGAAAGGTTCCCCTAATGTCCTGCCATTCGGTGGTTTCATTCGGCAAATTTATTCAGGAGAATCCCATAGGCTTCAATGTTAAAAATATTCCCGTTTTAATTCAATATCTAATAAACCGTTCATTATAAAATTCTACAGCAAAAAGTCTCTGTATTTATAGATTTTTTAGGATACTTTAAGCATTTTTCAGATTTTTTTTATTTTTTTTAAAAAGTCCGATTTTTTTTTTTTTTTCAGTTAACTTATTTTTTTTTGTTACAGCCCTCTTTATGATCATTCCCTGGACCTCCTGTGAAAATTTCAGACATTTTCGCTCAGTAGTTTCTTTGCAAACAGCGTTTCTTTTTCCCAGATTCATACAAATGGTTTTTCTAATTTATTCACTGCCTCCTCTACGTCACAGCTGCTTCGGCTCTGTGTGATTCGGCTCCTGTTCGGCTTTTTCGAAGGTTAATCCAGATGTTTTTGCTTGTTTTCAGCGTGCATTCGGTTAGTTTTCGTCAGGTTTGCGGCAGCTTTTCCCTGCAATTCGGGGACCCTGTGCTGTTTGCTGAATACACCGCAGGGTCACCGAAATGCAATCGGCAAAAGGAACCGAATTGAAGAGAACGAAAAGTCACCGAACGTGCGGTGACTTTTCGAATCTCTTTGGATAACCCTGCTTGTATTTTTTGGACGGAACATCTGATTTAGTCACGTATCACAGAATGCCTCTGGACACTTACGATAAAAAACATTTAATGTGTTCCTATCTTTGAAGAACTAAGAAACAGCATCAAACAGTCTGCACGTCAACCTTGTGAGACCATATGTCACACCAGCAGGAATGTTCAAGGGGAGGTCAGCAACAGGTGTTGGAACTCAGCACATGATTCCACCTAATAAGGACTCGAGATGGAGAGATCTGTGCTCTGAAGGATGTCACCGGCAACTGTATCACTGTCTGGATAAAGGAGAAACAGTGTGTCTGTGTGTAGCCATTATCTGGTTTTATTTCAAATATTTGTTTAACTTTTTTCTCCAAAAATGTTTTTTTGTTATGAGAAATACTTTTATAAAGAAGATGAAGACTGTTACATTGGCTGATATAAAAGACTATATACAGTATTCTAAATTTAATGGATAAAATCAAAGCCAGTTTCAGGAATCCTAATAAATTATTCAGCGTGTGAAGGGATTCCTGCCTTATTACAAAACAGTCCAGTGAAATAAAGTTTCTAGACTATTGTATTGCTGCCAGGGTTACAGTTTTATTTTCTGTTGCTGTAGAAATATAAAATCAACCTCGATTCCGTTTCATAGTAAATGTAATTATCCTCCTTCTTATTGACCTATTTTTAACTGATATCAAATTTTACTCTTGCTCGAAGCAAAAAGTTTCTAAGGTTTTCATTTCCTTTACCCCATGAAACTGAGACTGTTATGACTAAAGGACAGTATATGCAGGGGAGTATTATAAAGGATAAAAGGAGAAAAACAAACATTACCTCCACAAACAGCGTATTAACCCCTTCACTACTGTGATCACGTATACAAGATCAGAAGTAGCAGAAACATCAACCTGATATTGTGTTAACACAATCTGGGGCTATGCTGTATCATTACAAATTAAATGTGTTTGTATTAAATGAGTTTTGTGTACAATTGGGCTGCAGAAGGTACCCCAAAGGTTTAGCATTGTGGCCATGATGCCCAAGGTGCTAACACTTTTTAAAACCAGCTGGGGAATGTCTATAATGGCCATTTCCCCAATTGATACTGCACAGAGCTCAGAATCTGCATGCCAAGCAGATTGGTTGTTACAGTAAGAAATACATTGGGAATATTCCTGAATATTTCTTACTGTATAAAAGGATTCTCCTAAAAACATCAAACACGGTTCCTAACAGTGGGGTTTTTGGAATATCACATGGTAGTGAAGGAGTTAAGAAAGAATATCAGGGTTATTCACAAAGAGCCGATCTGGCCCTGAAATGGCACCAAACGGAATTTCCCCCGTACGGTGCCATTTCGGGGCCATTCGACTATTCACAGAGCAGGCAGTTCGCCAAATTTTGGTGAATTGTCAGAAAATACGATGCCTGATCGAAGGCAATGAAAGTCCCCATAGAGAAGCAATGGTTAATCACCGAACAGCGAAGAGAACACCGAACAGCAGAGAAATGTCAGTAAAATGTTTGGTGGTTTCGTTCGGCAGGTTTTATCAGGTGAATCCCATAGGTTTCAATGTTAAAAATATTCCTGTTTTTACTCAATATCTATTAAACCGTTTATTCTTTTAATCTGCAGCAACAAGTCTCTTTATTTTTTTTTAATGATCTTTTAGACATTTTTCGGGGAAAGAATTCTGTTGTTTTTTTAAAGTGTTTTTTTGTCTTTTTTCTGTAACAGCCCTTTTTATTATCATTCATAGGACTTTATATGTAAATTCCAGACAATTTTGTTCAGTAGTTTTTTTTTCAAACAGCGTTTCAATTTTGACACTTTCAATCTTATTTTTTTTTTTCCCCATTCGGCGACTTATCAGCTTTCTTCTGCGACTGGTCGGTACTGTGCTCAGCGGCTCGTCAGCTGCATTTGGTGGCTGTCCAGCATGTTTGTGGCGGATGTCCGGTGGGTTGGCGGCGTCAGGCAACAGGTTTGTGGCAACGGCAGGCGAGTTTGTGGCGGGTTGTTGGGGGCATTCGGCGGCCGATTTGCTGCAGTTTGGGGACCCTGTGGTGAATGGTGAATTCACTGTAGGGTGAGGAAATTTGATTCCCCAAAGTGCGGGGAAAGACAGAGCACCGAAATGTCGGTTCCCTATGAATAACCCTTTATGTAACATTGTGCTATCATAACTAGTTGTTACATAGAAAAGTAACACATACTAACAGGGTTATTCAGAGAAAGGTGAAACTCTGGAGAACTTTTGGAGAAGTGAAAATTCTAGCTCAAAATAGACAAACCAGAAAAATTCTCCCATTTACTGTATCTCACTTTCCAAATCAGCTATTTTGACCTAGAATTTTCACTTCTCCAAAAGTTTTCCAGAGTTTCACCTTTCTCTGAATAACCCTCTCAACATTGTCAGGTCTATTCACAAAAAGGTGAAACTCACGAGAATTGGCAGGAGATGAGAACAATGTAGACCAAATAGCTGATTTGGAAAGTGAGATAAATGGGAGAATTTTTCTGGTTTGGCTATTTCGACCTAGAATTTTCACTTCTGCCAATTCTGAGTTTCACCTTTAGTGAATAGACCTGTAAGTCTCATGTACAATGTTACTTGAACATGGGATCTACACATTTGGCAAGGTATATGTAAAATCATTTTCGTAATGTAAGTTGCATATTTAGTAATATAACATTAAAAATATAACATCTGATATACTTTGATGTTTCCATAGTGTGTATTTACAAATCTATACTTTGCACTTTATGTGTGAGTTGTGGAGGGTGTCCTGTTTTCCAGGGTTCTAGGGAATAAAGAGGTATGATTTTGGTAACTCCTCGTGGCTGCTTATATGAATTCTGTAATAAAAATGCCACAGATACATAGTGTGAATATAGACACCATAAAACATATGTAACTTTTAAAGTAAAAAAATCCCACACACTAACAATGTTTTTTTACGGTCCAACTTAGCACTCTACTCACTATGATGAAAAACAATGCTCAATTCAGGCTCGGGTCAGACGAGCGCAGTGCTCACGTCCGTGTTGCCGCACATTTTAATGTCCGTGGTAGCATACAATTATGATCAATAGAGACCCACACCCGAAGTACGTCCGCACAGAAGTGCGGACGCACAACGCACGTGGCCCCGGACGCAATTTAGGAAAGAGCGTAAAACCGCTAGAACGGACGTGCGGAGTGCGCCATGTCCGCATGGCTTTGTGTGTGAGTGATGGAACGTAGTCGGACGGACTGCATTTTTGATGTCTGGCATTTTTGACGGACAAAATGATTTTTCCTATTAAATTTTATTTCCCATCTACATCAGTGAAAAAAAAGTCAGTCACAAAAACAGACAGTGTGGCCACTACCTTGTCGTCAGTCAGAAAGTACGTCCGTTGTGCACAGATGCACAGTCCGCACAGAATGCGCTCGTCTGACCCGAGCTTAAGGGTTAGGATCGCTATCACGATTTGAGTAATATACCTGCTACATTTTTCTACCCAACCTCTACTACAATTATATCATTCTTGTCTCATTTTAAGTAACATATTTTGCTCCTAGGTTTGATGTGAGTTGGAAAATTTTTTTTTTCCCTATAGCATGTCTGTGGCATTTTATTATGACATTACTATTGGTGGCCATGAAGTGGTGATTTGCTGATAGTATGCTGTATGAAGGCTATTTGTGATGAGAGTTGTGTTTAAGGTTGTGTGTGTTTGATGAGTGACATTGGAACGCTGTAGTGTGACCCGAAGATATTTCTAAATATATGTCACATCATTAAATATTAATTGAATAGTAATAAAGGTCTGTAACAAATTTGTCCACCTTTTTTGTATAAGTTATGTCTATTGCAGAAATCTGAGGTAGCTCAGCTCAAGTGTATTAGAAATCCATAACTTCCCCGCATTTCTACTCATGGTGGCTGTCCACCAAAGACTCGTTTGTAGAATGGAAATGCAACTTCTCCAAATTTCCAAGGCAACTAATATTCCTGTCTTCTTTCATTCTGCCTTCTCATATTTTTTGTGCCTTGGAATTAATAACAATGGAAAATGTGGGTTTTCTGTTTTCAAAATAGAGTTACAGATATAGTTTTTAGTGGGCAGATGCTTTTTTTCATTCAATGCACAACATAACATTACAGATTTCACTCTAAAAGGACGAATGTTCATTTGCTGTCTCCATTATAATTTATGAATAAGAAAAGCCCATAAGAGGTATGAGGAGGGAGGGTATGTAGGTGGGGGGAAACAGAGAGTGGAAAACACCAAGAAGCACAAATGTAAAAAGGAACAGTGAGGAATTCAGGAGACGACCTAATAGACAGGGAAACATCAACACATGGGTATTGCAAAACAGTACTAAAGTTATCTCTATTATTTGTAAATAGGGTTGAGCCGAACACCCCCGAGTTCGGTTCGCATTCGAACTCGAACTTTTCAGAAGTTCGAATTCGAACTCGAAATCGAACACGAACTCAATACAAGTCAATGGGACTCAAAGTTCAATTTTTAGAGTGCCCTCCAAGAGGGCATATATGCTAGATATTTGCCATAAAAGGTGTATGGGGGTCCGGGTAGTGCCCTGGGGGACAGGAAACAAGGACAAAAAGTAAAAAAAAAACGCTTTTAAAGGGACAGTGAGTTTTTCATGAAATAAGGGTTAAAAATAAAAATGAAAAATTCCTTCAAATATCGTGCCTAGGAGGTCCCCATAACCTGCCCGTGAAGTGGCGGATTTCTAGGATGTATAGAAACATTTATAAACAATGTCCGGGTAGTGCCCTGGGGGACAGGAAACAAGGACAAAAAGATCAAAAAAATATGTTTTTAACCCCTTCACTGCTGACGACGTTTGGGACACGTCCTCAGTTACTCCCGCTGTATGCTGAGGAGGACGTGTCCCACACGTCATCAGCTTTGCGGGACCCCCGGCGGAGATACCTCTCTGTCTGGGGTCCCGCGGCGTTCTGACTTCAGTGTCCTCAGATGCTGAAGTCAAGCTCCTCCCGACGTAAATGACGTCATTGTGCCATGCACGATGACGTCATTTCCAGGCAACCCCCGGCCAGGGCCAGTGCAAGCATTTTTATCTAGTCAGGCGAAGGTGCATTTTGGTGCCCCCCCCATTCGTGTCATGTCAAGCCAATCAGGATAGAGGTGCCATGATAATCTCTATATATACACATATATATATACACACACTAGGGTTGCTCATATAAGTATATTTGCCACCAGCTCATATAAGTATATTTGCCCCCAGCTCATATGGGTATATTTGCCCCCAGATCACATGTGGATATATTTGCCCCCAACTCATGGATATATTTGCCCCAGCTCATGGATATATATATATTTGCCCCCAACTCATGGATATATTTGCCCCCAGATTACATGGGTATATATTGCCCCAGCTGATATGGATATATCTGCCCCCAGCTCTCACCTGCTACCAGGCCCCCCAGGCTCCGCCGGCGTTCCTCATGGTGGCGAGCAGCTTTGCCGCTCGCCGGGCAGGAACCACATGACCAGAGATCGCACGCGGCGCTGGTCAGGCGGTTCGACCCCTAGCACTGCGCCGGGTCTCCCCGGACGACCAAGATGGCGACACTCAGGGCCGGGGCTGCCCCCACAAACTGTCAGGAAGCCAGATAGCAAGGCGGCCGCCTGTGCTGCCTTACGCTAGTGCCAGCCCTGCCCCCGGCAATGCCGGGAGATCGACCTTGAAGGAAGGGGGGGATACGTTCGGATCCCTCTCCGGATCGGGAGGTCCCACAAATAAAAGGCAGGCACCACTTAAAAGGGGAGAGTCTCCCCTTTTAAGCGGTGCCTGGCTTTAACCCCTTAGGCACCGGATCGCACTTCAGCGCCTTGCAGCGCCGAAGTGTGGCCTAGCTCTTGTGGGGGCCGCCATCTTGGATGGCGGCTCCACCCCCGGATCCCCCCTCACTGCCTGACGTCCTCACGCATAGCATGATGACGTCAGATAGCCGGGGAACCCTAGTTGCCCGGAATCCCCTGGTGGAGATAGGGGGTTCATTTGAACCCCAATATCTCCAAAACCGTGGCAGCTAGGGGGTCATGACATGGGTCATGTCAATTGAAAGGTCTGAGCATGGCCTTTCGAATGATACCCAACATGACCAGGTATAAAGTAGAAAAATAAAAAATATATAAAACATGTATTTTTTTTGTGCGTTATTTTTATTAATGCAGCAATATTGTTCACATTTCAATTATAATGTGAACAATGATGCTGCACTAATGATTTTTTTCTATGGTGTGCGTTTGCTAAAAATCACATAATTCCCCCCAAAAAATGTAATAAGTCCCCATTTCTAATTTTTGTACATGCGCACCCCATAGAAAATATAACCGCAAATGTTCATGTGATAAAAGGTGAGAAAAAACACTTTACACACTGCAGATGATTAAAAATTCAAGTTTTATTGCATTTTTTGTTATAATATACAGGCAGAACATGACGTATACATATAAAAATTATATATTCTGAATCTGCCGAGTCTGCCGAAAAAAACAATATATAATATGTCTGGGTCGTATAATAAAATGTGGCTTCAAATCGCGTTTAAACATGATGAGCGAAAGCGGTAAAAATTTGCACACAGCGGTGAAATGCCTATGCAGTGAAAGGGTTAAAGGAACAGTGAGTTTTCCATAAAATAAGGGTTAAAAATAAAAACAAAAAATTCCTTCAAATATCGTGCCCAGGAGGTCCCCATAACCTGCCCGTGAAGTGGCAGATTTGTAGGATGTATGGAAACATCGCCATCACAGCACAGACCCACGCACGACACCTGGCACCTCCAGTCTGCATACAATGTATCAAATTCATGAGACATACTAATTAGAAGCACATGTTATTTCCAAACACGAATTAAACACCTGTTGTTGAGAGCACAGGTCATTTAGAGGTGAGAATCTTTGCACGTAGACAATATTTTTTAATTCAATATCTAATAAACCGTTGCTTATAATATTCTGCAGTAAAGAGTCTCTTTATTTCTAGCTTTTTGGTATTTTTTGAGCATTTTTTATACCTTTTTCAAATATTTTTTTTTTAGAACTCGAACCGAACACACCAAAAAGTTCGAAGTTCGCGAACTTGCGAACGGCCAAAGTTCGAATCGAACTACGAACTGATCGAACCGTATTTGGAATGCATAATGGCTTAGATCTGCGGTCTCCACATCTGGCATCTTTAGATCATGAGTTTACAACTTTAATCCATCCAATGTTTACACAAAGTAGTTTGGTGCTGCTGCAAAAACTTGCCATTTAGTGCTACTTAAACGAAGACCAGTGCGAGCATTGATATCCACTCAGTGGCGTAGCGTGGGGGGGGCTGGGGGGGCCGTGGCCCCGGGCGCAGTTTTGTTAGGGGCGCATTCGCGCCCCTAAAACTGGCCCGGGGGTTGAGGGACCCAGATGCCAGGCAGCGCGGGAGCGCCTGCCCGGTCTTGAACAGTCCGTCCTGTGAAGTGGATGCGGCTGTGTGCGTGCGCAGCCGGTCACGTGGTCCGGCTAATCAGGTGGTACTGAGTCTCTGTACCACCTGACTGGCCGGACCGCGTGACCGGCTGCGCACGCACACAGCCGCATCCACTTCACAGGACGGACTGTTCAAGACCGGGCAGGCGCTCCCGCGCTGCCCGGCATCTGGGTCCCTCAACGCCCTGCCGGAGCTGGGGCAACAATCCAGGTGAGAGCTGGGGCAAATCCATCACCTGGGGGCAAATCCATGAGCTGGGGGGCAAATCCATGAGCTGGGGGGCAAATCCATGAGCTGGGGGGCAAATCCATGAGCTGGGGGCAAATCCATGAGCTGGGGGCAAATCCATGAGTGAGCTGGGGCAAATCCATGAGTGAGCTGGGGGCAAATCCATGAGCTGGGGGCAAATCCATGAGTGAGCTGGGGGCAAATCCATGAGTGAGCTGGGGGCAAATCCATGAGCTGGGGGCAAATCCATGAGCTGGGGGCAAATCCATGAGTGAGCTGGGGGCAAATCCATGAGTGAGCTGGGGGCAAATCCATGAGCTGGGGGCAAATCCATGAGTGAGCTGGGGCAAATCCATGAGTGAGCTGGGGGCAAATCCATGAGCTGGGGGCAAATCCATGAGCTGGGGGCAAATCCATGAGTGAGCTGGGGGCAAATCCATGAGTGAGCTGGGGCAAATCCATGAGCTGGGGGCAAATCCATGAGTGAGCTGGGGCAAATCCATGAGCTGGGGGCAAATCCATGAGTGAGCTGGGGGGCAAATCCATGAGTGAGCTGGGGCAAATCCATGAGCTGGGGGCAAATCCATGAGTGAGCTGGGGGCAAATCCATGAGTGAGCTGCGGCAAATCCATGAGCTGGGGGCAAATCCATGAGTGAGCTGGGGGGCAAATCCATGAGCTGGGGGCAAATCCATGAGTGAGCTGGGGGGCAAATCCATGAGTTGGGGGCAAATCCATGAGTGAGCTGGGGCAAATCCATGAGCTGGGGGCAAATCCATGAGCTGGGGGCAAAATCGATAACGTGTCCACAGGTTGGGGGGGGCGCACAATTCTTGGCTGGCCCCGGGTGCTGACAACCCACGCTACGCCACTGTATCCACTACATCCCACATATAAACCAAGACCTGTATCTCACGTTTCCCTCTTGATGTCCTCATAGATCTTATGGATGCTTAATGTCCATTTTTCCATTTATTTTACTTATCTTTACTTGCCCCTCCAGCGTTTGACTTTCCGCTGAGATATTTGTTGGTTTTCTTAACCTTCTTTTATTCTATATTCATTTGTTCGTCAGGTATCTTGAACTCAGAGTAAGAAAAAACATCCGTTCCTCCAATCGTTTAACTGCACTAATAGTACCTTTTTAATATCCACCAGATGGAAAATGTTGATGATGCATTATGATATCTAAAAAAAAAAGAGAGAATAAAAAAGAAATGGTGCAATCAACAGGGAGCCTCTCATTCTTGTCTAAAGAGGTTGAGTATGTTCCATGAACCCATGCATGGTAATCAGTTAATAAGATATGCAGTTTACGTTCACAGCAGTAAACCTATTCAGAAGAACATTAGCTGATTGGAATTTTGACTATATGGCAAAAGCTGCCTAGACAGAGTAAGGTTATAATAAAAACATGATGTCAGTGTCTGTAAACTCTGTAAAAAATGTAGGACGCAAATAAGAAAGCTAAAAAAAACTTGGAAAGCAAGCCATGAAATCAGAGTAATTCTTATTTTTGCTTACTCTCCTTATTTATTAATATGGATAATGATTAGGAAATAGAAATAAGTATTTTTGTATAAATAATCCTCTTCATTTGCTGCCAACACAGCTGTTTAAATAATCTGTGTAGGTTTTCTTGGAAATACACAGCATGATGAAAGCTGGCAGCTTACAATGCAGAGGCATATATGGCCTTAGAAAGCAGCCACTAGCCACACAATGGTTTCTCGTTCATAATATAAATGAATCCACAGCACAATTTTTTTGATTGGACTGAAAAGTGATATGCAGCAGAAACATAATAGGATATCTGGTTGTGAAATACTTACTATAACTAAGTGGAAAGTATATTAAGACGTTCTAACTCTAATAAAATATAACCAGACGCCAACAAATTGATTCATACTACGCAACTACTAAAGAAAAACAGATAGATACTGTATTTATTTATATATGAAGATTATTATAAATACAGCTATAATAAACTGTAAGCAAAACGAGGTTATATGAGATTACTCAGTATGGGCAGCAGCTCTACTGGTTTTCCTACAATGGGCCCCGGCACAAATCTGATAAGGTTTGACAAAAGCCTTTCTTGGCCAAAACATTGCCTTCAATTTTCACGCAATGAAAGCTGCATGTTTGTACTACTGGTGGAGCGCTACCCTGGATTCCTTTTTTTCTTCCATGAATCCTTTTCAATGCTTGTCACAGCTGATCTGTCAGCATGGGACACTAAAGGGGTTATTCAATAACTGATGAACTTGCCACCGAATTGCTCCGAATGGTGTATTTCATTGTACTGCTCAATCTCATGGCAGTGCGTCTGTTCACTAAACTTTCAATTTGCCAAATCCTGGCGAATTGACAGTGAAATACGGTGCAGTGAGTAACAGATCGCCACAGATCGGCGACATTTGGCGGCAGCAAAACTGTCCCATAGAGAAGTAATGGTTAATCTATTCAGAGAACACAGAACTGCACTAATTTTCGTTGATTCAATTCGACAGGTTTAAACAGCCGAATCCCATAGGATTAAATGTAAAAAACGCCTTTAAAAAAAAATTGGGAGTCAACAATTATTCTAAAAAAATATAAACAATACAAAAAGGTGTTCCAAAAATTCAATAAAACGACTTTTTGCTGAAAATGAAAAGAATAAACGGTTTAATAAAAGACGATAATATTTTTTTGAAAATTCTGTAACAGACCTTTTTATTATTTTTTTAAAGGACCTTTTTATTATATACAGACATTTTCATGCATTTTTATTGGTTATCGACTGTCTGGTGGCTCCTTGAAATCTACGGTCCCGTTGCGGGTCCTCCCGTAGTTCCCTGCTTCTTTGATCAATGATGCAGATTTAGCCAGCTACTTACCTTTCACATGGATGGTTTGTCTCGACGGTACTAACTTCTTCCTGTTGAACGCTAAAATCATCTTTGTATTTCCTCCTTGTTGGCATGTGGTAATACCACCTTAGAAATTTATATATCTTACTTTCGTTCTCAGCTAGACCAACGGTGTTTAGTAGGTGGCACAAACCACCGAGGTATAGATTAGGCTATCGCTTTAACAATTGACTGCCTTGTGACTTCTTGATCTGGCGATTTTCTGCCTTGTCCTAATATGAACTCCATTGGTTTCTACATTTAACTAACGATGCAAACCTAGCCTGCCATTTATCTCTCATACAGATATTCCAGTCTATCTAAACGATTGCCAGAACTAATTATTGTTCATTGCTAAATGGAGGGATATATTTGCATTTGTCTTCGTTAAAGCACCTTATAACATTTGGAAACTGTATACCTCTGATTTCTGTTTTGAGATAGATTACAATGGTCAGTAGGTGGCATGAACCACCGAGGCACAGATCAGGTCAATGCTTTAATATATAGGTTCCAAGTGGCTCCTTTTTAATGTGTTAAATCTGCGAGTTGGTTGTCGCCATATGGTATTAATTATTCAAACATTTCTATACGTCTAACCTATATATGCTTGCATATGTTTTTTTGAGCCCAATCATCGGCAAATTCCTAATATCATTGTAAACAGTTTCTTAATACTGCATCGCTTTAAAATAACCTATATACAGCATTTACAGGTAACGAGAGTAAGAGTATTATAGAATACTAGTGTCAACCTAATTATTTATATATCTAATCCAGGATACCTTACATTCAACTTGCAGGTAGATCCCTCCTTTTCTTAAAGAACCACAGTTGACCTCTAACTAGTTGGTCAACTATCACAAGGAGTCTATCGCTTTACCTCCCTTTTCCCTCAATTGGAAATTTAAATTAAGGTGTATTGTGAATTTACCACAAGACAGTCGTCATATATCATTTACCTATCTTTTAATCAATTTCCGTACCAGTGTTATATTCTACTAAAATATTCGTTGTCAATATCTAGCCTGTTTAGGCTTTCTTTCCTTTTCATTTTTATAGAAGAATTCTTCCTTTTAGAAGAATAGCAGAGTTCCATTTTGTTTTCCTTTTTTTTTGTCGGCATTCAGTGATCTTCGATGGACTTCAATGACTTCATCTTCGCTGCACTTTGGTGACCCTACGGTGAATAGTGAATTCACCGCAGGGTCAGCGTAACGGAATCGCTAAAGCGCACCACCAGTACTTTCTGAATAACTCCTTAAATTTAAACAATAACTCCTTAAACATCCTGTAGAGGGGAGTCCCTGGTATTCATTTGGTGGAAGTAGAGGATTTTGGAGGATCCCCTGTTGTGATCATAGATGTATTTTTGAAATCACTTTGCACAGTTTGGGTCTTGTTCATTTTCTTGTTTTTTGTGCTAGCAGTAGGAAAATTGAGGGCTTGGAATGGCTTGTTGTTTTAATGCTAGTGTCACTTTTGCACATTACATATAAATTATAGGAAATGCTGTCATGGAAAAGGCCAAACAAATTGCCACTTGACTTGGAATAGCAAATGGAGTGGAAATGATTGTGTGAGGCCCCACAACAATTCTCAAACCTCATGCAACCGTTACTGCTCAGCTTCATGCATTGAATTTAGTGTATCCTTTTACTGTGTATATTCAATGTCACTGTATCACGTATCTGACTGGTTTCCAGTATATACCTGTATCTTTTTTTATGTATTATTGATAGTTAAGGGCTGTTTTGTAAACATTACTAGGTCAAATCATACTAATTGATCCTTTAAATTAACTTAAACTAGACTTGTTGTCAATTTAAATTCATGTATACACTCACAAATTTAGTAAATATAATATAATAATATATATGCAGTAGGAAAAGGGAAGTGCTCATGCCACTGTACAGAGCACTGGTGAGACCTCACTTGGAGTACTGTGTGCAGTACTGGAGACCGTATCTCCAGAAGGATATAGACATCTTAGAGAGAGTTCAGAGAAGGGCTACTAAAATGGTGTATGGCTTGAAGGAGAAAAGTTACCAGGAAAGGCTTAATGATCTTAACATGTACAGCTTGGAAAAAAGACGAGACAGAGGAGATATGATAGAAACATTTAAATACGTAAAGGGAATCCACAAGGTAGAGGAAGTGAGTATATCTAAAAGGAAACAAAGTAGTAAAACAAGAGGACATAGTCTTAGATTAGAGGGGCAAAGGTTTAAAAGTAACATCAGAAAGCATTATTTTACTGAGAGGGTGGTGGATACATGGAACAGCCTTCCAGTAGAAGTGGTAGAGGCCAAAACAGTAATTGAATTTAAGCAAGCATGGGATAGGCATAAGGCTATCCTAAACAAAAGATAAATCCAGGTAAAGTATCCATGTAATTGGGCAGACTAGATGGGCCGGAAGGTTCTTATCTGCCGACATTTTTCTATGTTTCTATGTTTCTATATTGTATTATAGCTCTAGATTTCCTGATATGCTGAGGTTAATTTATTAGATGTAGTTTTGCAGGAAGTGAAATTTGATTTATTTGCCATCTTCAGGGCATTTGTATTTAAATGATGTTATTTTCCTTACCAAAGCAAGATAAATGAATGTTAGGAAGGCAATCAATGACGTCATTTACCTTTATTGCTATCATTTGTCAATGGGGACAATCAATTCCTGCACATATTTTTAGGCACATGTTATTAGGTATGTATAAATTATCATTTTGTTTTTTTTATAGTATGATGAAACAATATACTGAGATTCTATTTTTAATTTATTTTCTGCTAGTGATATTTAAATATTATACAATATGCATGTTTTTGGTAACTATTTATTTTGTAAATAAGATTTTAGGAATAATTGTTAATGGTTTGTGATTCCAACTATCTATACTATAATAGAATAAGCCTAAAAACGTCCGTCGCCAAAAGCCGTCTGCGCCATGCGCGACGGACTTTTGAAAGCGGCCGTTAAAACACACAGGTAGCTGCGCGTGCCGGCCGCGTGAAAAAAAAAAAAACGGCACGAGCCGCGCGCAGCTACCCGTGTTTACACGGCCGCCAGATGCCCCGATCCTCCAGCGCTGACCGTCCTCCGGCTGCCGGCGGGCCTCCAGGCTCAAGGGAGCCCCCGGCTCGGTTTGGGCCTACAGGCCCAGCCGAGCCGGGGACTCGCCTGAGCCTAGAGGTCCGCCGAATAGGCCGCCGGCAGTCGGTCAGCGCTGGAGGTTCGGGGCTGAAGTTCACAAAACATACTCACCTAAATCGGCCCCGATCCTCCAGCGGTGACCGGCTGCCGAGCGGGCTGCTCAGCCGGCCTCTAGGCTCAGGCGAGTCCCCGGCTCGGCTGGGCCTGTAGGCCCAAGCCGAGCCGGGGACTCGCCTGAGCCTAGAAGCCGGCTGAGCAGCCCGCTCGGCATCCGCTCAGCGCTGGAGGATCGGGGCCGAAGTTCAAAAAAAACATACATAACTCCATACGTCGTCCCTGAGCTCCAACGCGGGACCGGCGGCCTGCTCGGCGGGCCTCCAGGCTCGGGCGAGCCCCCAGCTCGGTTTGGGCCTACAGGCCCAGCCGAGCCGGAGACTCGCCTAAGCCTGGAGGTCCGCCGAGCAGGCCGCCGGTCCCCGCTGGAGCTCAGGGACGAAATACCCATAACACAATCGAAAAATTCGGCCCAGAACTCCAGCGGTGACCTCCTCCGGTCGAGCGGGCTGCTCGACCGGCCTCCAGGCTCAGGCGAGCCCCCGGCTCGGCATGGGCCTACAGGCCCAGACCGAGCCGGGGACTCGCCTGAGTCTAGAGGCCGGCCGAGCAGCCCGCTCGGCCGGAAGAGGTCACCGCGGTACACAAAACATACATAACCCCCTACTGCGTCCCTGAGCTCCAGCGGTGACCGGCTGCCGACCGGCCTCCATGCTCAGGCGAAAACCGAGCCTGTAGGCCCAAACCGAGCCGGGGACTCGCCTAAGCCTAGAGGCCCGCCGAGCAGCCAGCGGCAGCCGGAGGAGGTCACCGCTGGAGGATCGGGGCCGAAGTTCCCAAACAAACACAACAAAAAATCGGCCCCGAGCTCCAACGGAGACCTCCTCCGGCTGCCGCTGGCTGCTCGGCGGGCCTCTAGGCTTAGGCGAGCCCCCGGCTCGTTTTGGGCCTACAGGCCCAGCCGAGCCGGGGACTCGCCTAAGCCTAGAGGCCGCCGAGCAGCCAGCGGCAGCCGGAGGAGGTCTCCGCTGGAGCTCGGGGCCGAAGTTCCAAAAAAATACACCCCAAAATCGGCCCTGAGCTCCAGCGGAGACCTCCTCCAGCTGCCGCAGGCTGCTCGGCGGGCCTCTAGGCTTAGGCGAGCCCCCGGCTTGGCTTGGGCCTACAGGCCCAGCCGAGCCGGGGACTCGCCTAAGCGTAGAGGCCGGCCGAGCAGCCTGCTCGGCCGGAGGAGGTCACCGCTGGAGCTCAGGGCCGATGTTGCCTAACACATACTCACCGACATCGGCCCTTAGCTCCTCCAGCGATGGCGGTCCCGCTTGCAGCATCCTCTCTCCGTTGCTCGCCGGAATGACGTCACGAAAGCCTTTGACCCCCCGGGGGTCAAAGGCTTTCGTGACGTCATCCTGGCGAACAACGGAGAGAGGATGCTGCAAGCGGGACCGCCATCGCTGGAGGAGCTAAGGGCCGATGTCGGTGAGTATGTGTGGAACCGGTGGAGGACTCGAGGCCGATGTAGGTGAGTATGTGCTCTACACACACACACCCTGCTTGCTCGGCCGGTATCCAAGCTTAGGCGAGCCCCCGGCTTGGCTTGGGCCTAGAGGCCCTGCCGAGCCGGGGACTCGCCTGAGCATGGAGGCCGGTCGAGTTGCATGCTCGGGCGTCCTCCAGGCTCAGGCGAGTCCCCGGCTCGGCTGGGCCTCTAGGCCCACGCCAAGCCGGGGGCTCGCCTAAGCTTGGTCGGCATCCAGGCTCAGGCGAGCCCCCGGCTTGGCTTGAGCCTAGAGGCCCAGCCGAGCCAGGGACTCCCCTGAGCCTGGAGGACGGCCGAGCATGCAACTCGACCGGCCTCCATGCTCAGGCGAGTCCCCGGCTCGGCAGGGCCTCTAGGCCCAAGCCAAGCCGGGGGCTCGCCTAAGCTTGGATACCGGCCGAGTAAGCAGGGTGGGTGTGGAGAGCACATACTCACCTACATTAGCCCTGAGCTCCAGCGGTGACTGTCCTCCGGCTGTCGCAGGCTGCTCGGCCGGCCTCCAGGCTCAGGCGAGCCCCCGGCTTGGCTTGGGCCTACAGGCCCAGCCGAGCCGGGGGCTCGCCTAAGCCTGGAGGCCGGCCGAGCAGCCTACGACAGCCACCGCTGAGGCTCCGGGCCAATGTAGGGGGATGTTGCCTACAGATACTCACCTACATCGGCCCTTAGCTCCTCCAGCGATGGCGGTCCCGCTTCCAGCGTCTCTCTCTCGCTCCGTTGTTCGCCGGAATGACGTCACGAAAGCCTTTGACCCCGGGGGTCAAAGGCTTTCGTGACGTCATCCCGGCGACCAACGGAGCGAGAGAGGACGCTGGAAGCGGGACGCGGGACCGCCATCGCTGGAGGAGCTAAGGGCCGATGTAGGTGAGTATATCCACGAGCGGGGGGGCCATATCCACGAGCGGGGGGGCCATATCCACGAGCGGGGGGGGCCATATCCACGAGCGGGGGGGCCATATCCACGAGCGGGGGGGGGGCCATATCCACGAGCGGGGGGGGGGCAATATCCACGAGCTGGGGCAGTATCCACGTGCTGGGGCAGTATCCACGTGCTGGGGCAATATCCACGTGCAGGGGCAGTATCCACGTGCTGGGGCGATATCCACGTGCAGGGGCAGTATCCACGTGCTGGGGCAATATCCACGTGCTGGGGCAATATCCACGTGCAGGGGCAGTATCCACGTGCTGGGGCAATATCCACGTGCAGGGGCAGTATCCACGTGCTGGGGCAGTATCCACGTGCTGGGGCAATATCCACGTGCTGGGGCAGTATCCACGAGCTGGGGCAATATCCACGTGCTGGGGCAGTATCCACGTGCTGGGGCAGTATCCACGAGCTGGGGCAATATCCACGTGCTGGGGCAGTATCCACGTGCTGGGGCAGTATCCACGTGCTGGGGCAATATCCACGTGCTGGGGCAATATCCAGGAGCTGGGGCAGTATCCACGAGCTGGGGCAATATCCACGTGCTGGGGCAGTATCCATCCACGTGCTGGGGCAATATCCACGTGCTAGGGCAGTATCCACGAGCTGGGGCAGTATCCACGAGCTGGGGCAATATCCACGTGCTGGGGCAATATCCACGTGCTAGGGCAGTATCCACGAGCTGGGGCAGTATCCACGTGCTGCGGCAATATCCACGTGCTGGGGCAATATCCACGTGCTGGGGCAATATCCACGTGCTGGGGCAGTATCCACGTGCTGGGGCAATATCCACGTGCTGGGCAATATCCACGTGCTGGGGCAGTATCCACGTGCTGGGGCAGTATCCACGTGCTGGGGCAGTATCCACGTGCTGGGGCAATATCCACGTGCTGGGGCAATATCCACGTGCTGGGGCAGTATCCACGTGCTGGGGCAGTATCCACGTGCTGGGGCAATATCCACGTGCTGGGGCAATATCCACGTGCTGGGGCAGTATCCACGTGCTGGGGCAGTATCCACGTGCTGCGGCAATATCCACGTGCTGGGGCAATATCCACGTGCTGGGGCAGTATCCACGTGCTGGGGCAGTATCCACGTGCTGCGGCAATATCCACGTGCTGGGCAATATCCACGTGCTGGGGCAGTATCCACGTTCTGGGGCAGTATCCACGTGCTGGGGCAGTATCCACGTGCTGGGGCAATATCCACGTGCTGGGGCAATATCCACGTGCTGGGGCAGTATCCACGTGCTGCGGCAATATCCACGTGCTGGGGCAATATCCACGTGCTGGGGCAATATCCACGTGCTGGGGCAGTATCCACGTGCTGGGGCAGTATCCACGTGCTGCGGCAATATCCACGTGCTGGGGCAATATCCACGTGCTGGGGCAATATCCACGTGCTGGGGCAGTATCCACCTGCTGGGGCAGTATCCACGTTCTGGGGCAGTATCCACGTGCTGGGGCAGTATCCACGTGCTGGGGCAATATCCACGTGCTGGGGCAGTATCCACGAGCTGGGGCAGTATACATGAGCAGGGGCAGTATATCCACAATAGACTGCCCTCTGGGCAGGCTTTACAACTAGTGTGTTATAAAATTCTTACAGTACCCAGGTAGAAAAATGTCTAATGTACTGGATTTCATATATTTTGCTATTTATAGCACAACAAATAAAGAATAGGTATACAGACCAGAATGGAGCAAAATTAGCTAATAGGATTGGATGATTTGATTCTTTGGCGTCATCAAATGAGTTACTGATAACATCTGCCTTATACAGGCAGCAATGCATTATAAAAGTACATCTGTTCAGATCTATTGTGCAACCAGTTTTCCTTCTTGCCTACACATATTTCCAATTCTTCTATTGATTTAATTACCTAAACATAGCTGCATTAACTGCATAAGCCAATTTTTGATTTGAGAAACAAATGCCAGAAAAATTCAATAAAGTGAGAAATAAGTTTCTGTTTAATTCATTACTAATAGACCTAACAGCTTCATGTTGATTCTTAATTTAAACATTTTATTAGATGTAACTTTCCTTATGTTGCTATTGGGAAATTATCGTTGCATGGTCTTATCAGACTCTTTTCAACCTTGTCTAATGATCACCATAGAGGTCTAAGCGCCATTGTTCACCAATGTTGCAAGCAACGATAAATAGGGTTATTCAGAGACAGGTGGAAACCAGGAGAATGACTGGAGAAGTGAAAATTCTAGGTCAAAATAGCCAAACCAGAAAAATTCTCCTATTTATCTCTCTTTCCAAACCGGTATTTGGTCTAGATTGTTCTCTTCTCCTGACAATTCTCCAGGTTTTCATCTCTCTCTGAATAACCCTGAAGAATCGCAGATGTTACACCTACAGTGAAAATCCACAGAAGAGAAATCCAATACCAGCATGTGAAGTGCTGCAAACAATGGTGATCAACACTACAAACATTGTTATTATGTACAAAAGCATAGACCGTGACTATTTTTAATGTACCATTGTTTTACCATTGTGTGAAACACTGGTGAATATACTTTGGGGATTTTACAGTGGCAAATAATAGGAGTGACTCCCATACAAACTAACTGAACAACTTCAACTGTAAAACTGTGGGAAACTATGGTGGATTCTTTGCTAAACTACTATAGTAGAAACTAGTGGCAGCTTTGGTATTATAGCTATTGAAGCCTACGCTGAAGAAGTTTGGCAGAAACTACAGTGGAAAGAATGGTGAAGAAGTATGGAGAACTATGGTGGCAGTTCCCTAAACAATGAATAGTTTTCTGATCATTCCTTTCACCCTTTTTTACTGTGAGAGCAGCCCCCACCCTCACTGTAACAAAGTTCAACAAAATTTGCTTATTCATTACAACAGCCAGGGAGCGGTCTGGGATAACTCACTACTGAAGAGGTATAAATTTCATATAGTTTTATTTGCAGATAATCCCGGTACAGGGCATATACAAGGTGTTATTCTAAATTCCATATGCAGTCATTATGCATACAGATATTATTTTTTTATATTATAGAGATCGCAGAGAGAGACTGGGGACTATTTGAACCCCGGTCTCACTCTCCACATGGCCAGGAGAAGCAGCAGACCGGGCTACTGTTCTCGCTGTGAAATGAAAAGTGAGTATCTGATTTATTGGGGGGGGGGTGTTGGGGGTGCTATATGATTCTGCAAAAGTGACAGCTTTTAGGAGTAGCTATAATTTTTGGCTTGCGCGTCCCTGTTGTAATTAGAGCTAGGACTTTGTATTACCTTACTTATCCTAACACTAATTACTAGTTGTGCTTCCCATGTCTAATATAGGGTTTGCAAAGTACAGTAAGCTAGCGCAATCACTGATGCGCAAATGGATTTTTCAGGGGTTTAGTGTCAAGGTAATATCAGAGCATACGTTAATGTCACTTATCTTGGCATTAACGTTCACTACAGAAGTGTCCTATGTTTATGTAAAACTGTATTAATTTGGTTTATACTGTAAAATCTTAATAATTTATATTATTTTAACTTGATGGTAAAATAAGGATACAAATTTGGCTATAATGCAAATGTTTTATATTACATATACCACCAATAAAGCAAAATTCTTTAGACATATAAAAACAATGGTAGAGACATTGGTTAAAGTTTTGAATTTGACTATCTTTGATTTTACGATCAAATTTTTATTGAAATGTTTGTAATTTCTACTCAAAGTGACCATGGATCCTTGGTTGATAAAGAAAAGAAACACCGATAAACAACTACTGGTCAAAATTTGCATTTTTATATACTTTGCTCACTAACTGCTGCTGTTTACTGTTGTTTGCAATCAAAGGCAAAAATCACCATTGTTGCAACTATGATAAACTTTGGCAAAGCAAATAGGGAAATTCAAAGGATGGCAGGCTAAGTTTCATACTTGCTCTTCTTTTACTATCCCTATCTGGTACTTTTTCACTGCTGCACGACAACGACCCAAAGAACACATCCAAATCAACAAAGTAATGGCTTCACCAGAAGAAGATTAATGTTTTGGAATGACCCAACCAGAACAGAGACCTGAATCCGATCGGAAATCTGTTGGGTAATCTGAAGAGGGCTGTGCAAAAGAGATGCCCTCACAATCTGACAGATTTGGAGTGTTTTTGCAAAGAATGGGCAAATATTGCCAAGATGTGCCATGCTGATAGAGTCATATCCAAAAAGTGTTGTAATAAAATCAAAAGGTGCTTCAACAAAGTATTAGTGTAAGGGTGTGCACTTACGCAACCATATTATTTTAGTTTTACTTCCGTCCATCTAAAATATTTCCGTTTGTTTTTTAATTGAGTTGTACAGTTTATAGATCACATTAAAAAGGTGAAAGAAGTTGTGAAATGATTTATCCTTGTCTCATTTTTACATCACAGAAACCTGACATTTTAACAGGGGTGTGTAGACTTTTTCTATCAACTGTAGATATATCTGGGGTCTGGGTATACATGTATCTGGGGTCTGTGTCTGAGTATACATGTTTCTTGGGTCAATGTCTGTTTTTAGCAGTTCCATATTCATGTGCTCAAGTCTGAGCATCTTGTTTGTCACCATAGGAACTACGATTACACACTGACGTGTAAACCTTCTTGTATTTTATTTTTCTTCGAAGCCTTAAGCACATAATTAGTTCAGACAGTCGTTTGAAGTGTTTTTCTAAAATAAATCATCAGTATTCAGGTTTAATTGCAGGGTTGGCACTGTGAGACACATAAGTTGGTTCAACAATCCAGTTTGGGCACTCGGGCTCCAAAGAGTCTGTTTTGCAAGCAGGGCCGGCACTGCCGCTAGGCGAGCTAGGTGCCCGTCTAGAGCGCAGCACCACCTAGGGCGCAGCCGAGGCCAACAAAGGGGTGATGGTCTCTCCGCCGGCCGCTGTCATGCTGATCTATCATGCTGCGCGCTTGCTCTAGGCGCAGCGTGATCATGGAAGACAGCTCGTGGTGGCTGTCCAATAGAGAGTGAGGGAAGTGGGGATAACCCTGCCCCCTCAGCATAGACAGCCACCGCGAGCTGTCTTCCATGATCACGCTGCACCCAGAGCAAGCGCGCAGCATGATAGATCAGTGTGATAAAGCGCGCAGCATGATAGATCAGTGTGACAGTGGCCGGCGGAGAGACCCATTGCATGCAGTGGCAAAATAACCGGGGGAGCTCGCCGGTGCCCCCCCTCAGCCCTGTGCCCGTGGCCACTGCTGCGACTGCCCCAGTTGTTACGCCACTGCCGCCAATGCACCCCAAAAGCGGGCCCCTGGAGAGAGGTACATACAAGGAAACTAAGTACTTGGGGGAGCCTGGCTGCCTGGGGGCTATAAATTAATACATGGGGGGGCTATAAATTAATACATGGGGGGCCTGGTCGCCTGGGGGCTATACATTAATAAATGGGGGTCTGGCCGCCTCGGGGCTATAAAGTAATACATGGGGGCTATAAATTAATCCATGGGGGACCTGGCTGCTGGGGGCTATAAATTAATACATGGGGGCTAAAAATTAATACATGGGGGGCCTGAGGGTTATAAATTAATACATGGGGGGCATGGGGGCTATTAATTGGTTTGCTGGGGGGAGAAATTAATGAATAAATTCATATCGGTACATTATCGGACAACTCGGACTGCAGAACCCAGCTGCCGTCCCCCTGGGCGCCGATCAGTAAGCGTTTTCATTTGTGTTGCGTTCTTTTTTTTGGGGGGGCGCAAGTAGCTGGTCTGGCCTAGGGCGCAAAATAGCCTAGCACCGGCCCTGGTTGCAAGCGACATGTTCCTTTCTGGAGTGCTGTATTGTACTCATGACTGTATTAGAAAAAAGTTGTAATACATGGTGGATAATAGGACATTTACAGTAAATAGTGTTGTAGCAAACAGATGTAGTATATTTTACCACTTCTGTTTTTTTAAGACATCTAGATGTGTCTGTTGGCAAATCTCTTTATAAGTGAATATACATTTATCTTCATATAATTGAAAACAGAATCTCCTTAAATGCTTTTCAGTGAGAGTATAAAAACATGTTAGAGATGAAAGACAAGCTCAGATACGGAGAAGACTGACAGCTTGCTTGCTTTTCTTTTCAAGTGCAAGAGTGTTTGTATTTCCTTTATATTACATAAAGAGCAAAAAATGCAATTATGTTTAGCAGTAATATAGAAAAAGTCCAAGTTCCATAATAACTAATTTCAATTTGAAGCTGTCAAGATATTTTTGATCTTATGCTTCGGAAGCAGGTGGAGTAATAGGTTGTGAACATTTTTGATTGCGCTGTGGAACACAACAATAACCTGGTGCCAGGAAATGTTTCATGTGACCTGTCATGCCAAGTATGATATGGCCTTGCTTTGTAGAGAATAAAATGCATTGTGCCATCAGATTTCTAGCACATGCATCAATGAGTGTTTATCGATTGATCTTATTTAGGTCTTTTGAAAACTGTGAAACCTGCATAACATAATGATTAAAATATTGATTTTTGTGGGTAGCTTCTTGACCAACAGCTGCAATTATTTATAAAACACCAATATAATCCTGTCACGTACCCCCTAGATATAATGTCTAAACCCTGTACACAGACAAGCTATGCTAGACTGCCGGTCCTTTAAGTGCCCAGAATCTCTACCTATTAACATATATACACAATACCAGAGGTATACACAAACAGAATATATATTCAGACACCAGGGGTTAATACCAGGGTTGCTTGGGAGTCAGATACCAGGGGATAACACCAGGATGCTGGTGAGCCAGATAACAGGGGTTTATACCAGAATGCTCATTAACCAAATGCCAGGGGTCCTGATGCCAGAGAGGATCAGCAGCCAAGTGCCAGAGGTTGTTATGCCAGAGAGGGAGTCAGATAGGCGCCAAGGGGTCAGCCAGGAGAATTGTCAGATAAGCCAAATACAGTCAGGTCCAGAAATATTGGGACATCGACACAATTCTAACATCTTTGGCTCTATACACCACCACAATGGAGTTGGAAAGGAAACTAACACAATGTGCTTTAACTGCAGACTGTCAGCTTTAATTTGAGGGTATGTACATCCAACTCAGGTGAACGGTGTAGGACATACAGCAGTTTGCAGATGTGCCTCCCACTTGTTAATGGACCAAAAGTAATGGGACAGAATAATCATAAATCAAACTTTCCCTTCTTAATACTTGGTTGCAAATCCTTTGCAGTCAATCACAGCCTGAAGTCTGGAATGCATAGACATCACCAGATGCTGGGTTTCATCCCTGGTGATGCTCTGCCAGGCCTCTACTGCAACTGTCTTCAGTTCCTGCTAGTTCTTGGGGCATTTTCCCTTCAGTTTTGTCTTCAGCAAGTGAAATGCATGCTCAATGGGATTCAGGTCAGGTGATTGACTTGGCCATTGCATAACATTCCACTTCTGTCCCTTCAAAAACTCTTTGGTTGCTTTTGCAGTATGCTTTGAGTTATTGTCCATCTGCACTGTGAAACGCCGTCCAATGAGTTCTGCAGCATTTGGCTGAATGTGAGCAGATAATATTGCCCGAAACACTTCAGAATTCATCCTGCTGCTTTTGTCAGCAGTCACATCATCAATAAATACAAGAGAACCAGTTCCATTGGTAGCCATACATGCCCACGCCATGACACTACCACCACCATGCTTCACTGATGAGATGGTATGCTTAGGATCATCAGCAGTTCCTTTCCTTCTCCATACTCTTCTCTTCCCATCATTCTGGTACAAGTTTATATTGGTCTCATCTGTCCATAGGATCTTGTTCCAGAACTGTGAAGGCTTTGTTAGGTGTTGTTTGGCAAACTCTAATCTGGTCTTCCTGTTTTTGAGGCTCACCAATGGTTTACATTTTGTGGTGAACCCTCTGTATTCACTCTGGTGTCTTCTCTTGATTTTTGACTTTGACAAAATACACCTACCTCCTGGAGAGTGTTCTTGATCTGGCCAACTCTTGTGAAGGGTGTTTTCTTCACCAGGGAAGATGTTAGAATTGTGTCGAAGTCCCAATATTTCTGGACCTAACTGTAGATACATAGAAAGCACTGAGAGGATTGAAAACCACATCAGGGCAAGGGACCGTGTTCAGGCGTCTGAATTTAAACTCAACCAACACTGTGTCATCATGCGACATTCTCGATCTCGACCCGTGACTGCGTCCATCGACTACTTCACTAAGTGGCCGGCCAGTGAGCAGCTAGAAAGGCATTGCTGGGCACCGGGACATGGGCACAGAAGCATGGCCAATGACAATTTCACTGTCAGTTTACCAGTAAATTGGCTAATTGACAGCTTTCTGAATAGCTGAACTACTATAGGGAGCGCAAAGTACAGTAACCTCGCGCTGAAAAGAGCAAGGTACCAAATGCAAATGGGTTACTTAACCCGTTAGCGTTTGGATTGTAATATGCGGTAGACAACGTGGCTAACGTTAATGCTCACGCAGGTGAGCGTTAACATTAGCACATAGATTGTAATGTAGCCCAGAGAGTGGGATAATAATTTAATACTAGGAAAAAAATTGTAGAATAAAAATGATTGCAAGAAGGCTGTCTTCTATGTGGGAGGTAGAGACTTTAGTGTGTGGGGAGTTAGAGAAGAGATAATAAAAGCATGTTTGAGAAAACAAGATTTAAAGGGCATTAAAGATAATGGTTTAGCAGGGAGACTTGGAAGGGGACAAAAAACTGAAAGAAGCCACGTGGATTCAACATTCAAGAGGATGAGAGTGTAATGAAGTTAGTGTGGACACTCTTTACCAAATTCTTCTACTACTCCCTTGGCAGCGATCATAGGTTAGGTAGCATTACATTAATGATTATATTTAAATAATTGAGAATTATTAGCAGAGTTATGTACAGATGTTTTGCATTAGAGAGCAGAACAGGTGATAAGAGCCAGCAGAGCAAAATCAAAGGTCAGGTGTTAATTGGTTTAATTATTTAGGTTATTATTTCTATGGGCAATCATCTTTTTATGAGAATGAAAAGCACTTGGTATCCTAGCAACGTGAAGCCAATAATATTATATATGATAAATTTCCCAGGAAAAGCATTTTTGACTTTGAAAGGACCAACATTTAACAAATATGCCAGGTTTATCAGAGCCTGTTCTAATACAGAAATAGATATTGTTGGCACTGAACTGTGGTCTTCACCATCTCTACAATGATTGAGTTTTTGCAATCCTCGAAAGGTCCTGCAAGGAGTCAAGATCGGGTAAACTCGATCTGGCCATATTCTGGAGCAATGCAAATGAATTGTGTTTATTGTAAATGCAATTCAGTTGCAAACAGGCTCCAGAATGTTTCCCTAAAGTTTCAATACATCAGGCAGGATATCTGAAGTGCTGATGCTGTTTGAACAGTTTGGAAATCTGTTTTACTTTAACAGAAGCATGGATCCACACTTGTATTATTATACATGCAGTCGTGCATTTTGGCGTGAGGTAGGAGCCCTCTAATTGTCAAATAACTTTACTGTCTTTGGAAATGTATGTATATACAAGACATACATTTCCACTGTTTGGCCCTGCCAATGGTTCTATGGAAAACCATTTGGTTGTAAAGGGGATAATTTGCCAAAATGGTAAGAAAGCACAAATTACACTTAATAAATTATCATTATAATATATATATATAGTCATGGCCGAAATTGTTGGCACCCCAGAAATTTTTCCAGAAAATTAAGTATTTCTCACAGAAACGTATTGCAGTAACACATGTTTTGCTATACACATGTTTATTCCCTTTTTGTGTATTGGAACAAAACAAAAAAAGGGAGGAAAAAAAAGCTAATTGGACATAATGTCACACAAAACTCCAAAAGTGGGCTGGACAAAATTCTTGGCACCCTTTCAAAATTGTGGATAAATAAGATTGTTTCAAGCATGTGATGCTCCTGTAAACTCACCTGGGGCAAGTAACAGGTGTGGGCAATATAAAAATCATACCTGAAAGCAGATAAAAAGGAGAGAAGCTCACTTAGGCTAGGGACAGATGAGCGCATTTTCTGCGGCCAGCGTCAAAATGTACGTCGATGCGTGCGCACGCATTTTTTCACGGAATACGCTTAAGTGGTCAGACGACCACAGTCGCACAGTCGCAGGTACTCACCAACGCAATTCTAGGGAAATCCGGCTGTTTGAACGTTATGTAGGCCGCACACTAGCAGCGTCTGACGTCTCCTAATCACGCACACACGCTGCCATGCGGCCGCAGCGCACTCTGTACGTCTGTAGCAGCGGTTTCACGTTCTGAGAAAAATGCGTTCATTTGCCGGTTGCGTGGTGTCGGCGCACTTTTGTACGCACGTACTGCGTATATTGGCCGTCATTGGCCGTTATGTGCTGCTACTGCCGCCGTGATTTAGTGCGCCTGCACGCGCGTTCCGACTGCCCCACTCTGACCCTAGCCTTAGTCTTTGCATTGTGTGTCTGTGTGTGCCACACTAAGCATGGACAACAGAAAGAGGAGAAGAGAACTGTCTGAGGACTTGAGAACCAACATTTTTAAAAATATCAACAGTCTCAAGGTTATAAATCCATCTACAGAGATCTAGATTTGCCTTTGTCCACACTGCTCAACATTATCAAGAAGTTTGCAACCCATGGCACTGTAGCTAATCTCTATGGGCGTGGACGGAAGAGAAAAATTTATGAAAGGTTGCAACGCAGGATAGTCCGGATGGTGGATAAGCTGCCCCAAACAAGTTCCAAAGAAATTCAAGCTGTCCTGCGGGCTCAGGGAGCATCCGTGTCATTGCAAACTATCCGTCGATATTTAAATGAAATGAAACGCTATGGCAGGAGACCCAGGAGGACCCCACTGCTGACGCAGAGACATAAAAAAGCAAGACTACAGTTTGCCAAAATGTACTTGAGTAAGCCAAAATCCTTCTGGGAAAATGTCTTGTGGACAGATGAGACCAAGATAGAGCTTTTTGGTAAAGCACATCATTCTACTGTTTACCGTAAAAGGAATGAGGCCTACAAAGAAAAGAACACAGTACCTACAGTGAAATATGGTGGAAGTTCAATGATGTTTTGGGGTTGTTTTGCTGCCTCTGGCACTGGGTGCCTTGAATGTGTGCAAGGCATCATGAAATCTGAGGATTACCAAAGGATTTTGGGTCGCACTGTAGAGCCCAGTGTCAGAAAGCTGGGTTTGCGTCTGAGATCTTGGGTCTTCCAGCAGGACAATGACCCCAAACATAAGTCAAAAAGCACCCAGAAATGGGTGGCAACAAAGCGCTGGAGTGTTCTGAAGTGGCCAGCAATGAGTCCAGATCTAAATCCTATTGAACACCTGTGGAGAGATCTTAAAATTGCTGTTGGGAAAAGGCGCCCTTCCAATAAGAGAGACGTGGAGCAGTTTGCAAAGGAAGAGTGGTCCAAAATTCCGGGTGAGAGGTGTAAGAAGCTTATTGATGGTTATAGGAAGTGAGTGATTTCAGTTATTTTTTCGAAAGGGTGTGCAACCAAATATTAAGTTAAGGGTGCCAAGAATTTTGTCCAGCCCATTTTTGGAGTTTTGTGTGACATTATGTCCAATTTGCTTTTTTGTTCCAATACACACAAAGGGAATAAACATGTGTATAGCAAAACATGTGTTACTGCAATACGTTTCTGTGAGAAATACTTGATTTTCTGGAAAAATTTCTGGGGTGACAACAATTTCGGCCATGACAGTCAGGTTCAGAAATATTGGGACATCGACAGAATTCTAACATCTTTGGCTCTATACACCACCACAATGGAGTTGGAATGAAACAAACACAATGTGCTTTAACTGCATACTGTCAGCTTTAATTTGAGGGTATGTACATCCAACTCAGGTGAACGGTGTAGGACTTACAGCAGTTTGCAGATGTGCCTCCCACTTGTTAAGGGACCAAAGGTAATGGGACAGAATAATAATCATAAATCAAACTTTCCCTTCTTAATACTTGGTTTCAAATCCTTTGCAGTCAATCACAGCCTGAAGTCTGGATTGGAACGCATAAACATCACCAGACGCTGGGTTTCATCCCTGGTGATGCTCTGCCAGGCCTCTACTGCAACTGTCTTCAGTTCCTGCTAGTTCTTGGGGCATTTTCCCTTCAGTTTTGTCTTCAGCAAGTGAAATGCATGCTCAGTGGGATTCAGGTCAGGTGATTGACTTGGCCATTGCATAACATTCCACTTCTGTCCCTTCAAAAACTCTTTGGTTGCTTTTGCAGTATGCTTTGGGTCATTGTCCATCTGCACTGTGAAGCGCCGTCCAATGAGTTCTGCAGCATTTGGCTGAATGTGAGAAGATAATATTGCCCGAAACACTTCAGAATTCATCCTGCTGTTTTTGTCAGCAGTCACATCATCAATAAATACAAGAGAACCAGTTCCATTGGCAGCCATACATGCCCACGCCATGACACTTACCTCCACCATGCTTCACTGATGAGGTGGTATGCTTAGGATCAGGTGCAGTTCCTTTCCTTCTCCATACTCTTCTCTTCCCATCACTCTGGTACAAGTTGATCTTGGTCTCATCTGTCCATAGGATCTTGTTCCAGAACTGTGAAGGCTTTGTTAGGTGTTGTTTGGCAAACTCTAATCTGGCCTTCCTGTTTTTGAGGCTCACCAATGGTTTACATCTTATGGTGAACCCTCTGTATTCACTCTGGTGAAGTCTTCTCTTGATTGTTGACTTTTACACACATACCTCCTGGAGAGTGTTCTTGATCTGGCCAACTGTTGTGAAGGGTGTTTTCTTCACCAGGGAAAGAATTCTTCGGTCATCCACCACAGTTGTTTTCCGTGGTCTCCCGGGTCTTTTGGTGTTGCTGAGCTCACCGGTGCGTTCCTTCTGTTTGAGAATGTTCCAAACAGTTGTTTTGGCCACGCCTAATGTTCTTGCTATCTCTCTGATGGGTTTGTTTTGTTTCTTCAGCCTAATGATGGCTTGCTTCACTGATAGTGACAGCTCTTTGGATCTCATCTTGAGAGTTGACAGCAACAGATTCCAAATGAAAATAGCAGACTTGAACTGAACTCTGGGCCTTTTATCTGCACATTGTAATTGGGGTAATGAGGGAATATCACACACCTGGCCATGGAACAGCTGCGAAGCCAATTGTCCCATTACCTTTGGTCCCTTAACAAGTGGGAGGCACATCTGCAAACTGTTGTAAGTCCTACACCGTTCACCTGAGTTGGATGTACATACCCTCAAATTAAAGCTGATAGTCTGCAGTTAAAGCACATTGTGTTTGTTTCTTTTCCAACTCCATTGTGGTGGTGTATAGAGCCAAAGATGTTAGAATTGTGTTGATGTCCCAATATTTCTGGACATGACTGTATATATAAGTGTGGGAACACACCAACATTTCTGTATATTCCGGTCTCAAAGATTATTGGGAGGCGCAGTAGCTGCAGCACTTTTTATGCATGAGAATGACATTCCTCTGGCAAACACTGAGAAATTGTCATTCCCATGCCTTCCCAATGTACTTGAAGCCAGGAAAAACCCTTACATATAGACAATTTTATAAAACGATTGCAGCTTCCCAGAATATCAGTCAAAAAGGGGACTAAGTTCCCCCTGCTAAAATAGTGAGGGAACTGCATTCCCAAGCGTTCCTGCAGGTCTTGACCCCTGTATATATAAGTATGAACGTAAACAGGATCCACAGCAATAAAACTCTCATAAAGGCAGTGAATATGAGCACACACAGGATCCACACCAATAAAACACTCAAAGGCAGTGAATATGAGCAGACACACACCAAAATTTTTATATATTTACCATTGGTGAGGGTTTTGGCCTGGGCAGTATGAGACCTCTGGTGCCTCGAGTACCGGCTGGCAAGACCTGCAGCCCGCTTCTCTCTTACAGCGGGTGACTGACTGGGTGGTCAGGGCAGACAGTGCAGGCTGCGGGCGGATTCATCAGCTCGCCTCCACTTACCCCCTCCCGCATCCCAACACGTGCAGGCGGATGAGGCGGGGCATGTGATGTGATACCGTCACGTGTTGCAAGGCGCCACTCCACGCAGTCTGCATGACCTGACGCGTGCCGCAGCCTCACGCAGCCGGCCCACACACACATTCGAAGGCCGGGTGGGCCGGATCCGGCAGTTGCATTGTCCGAATCCATTGCCTGCCTCGGCCTCACAGTTTTTACTTGTTCACCAGATTGTAAACATAGGATATTATCCCACCTAGGTTTCGGTATAAACCATGAGGGATTGGAGATAAGACCTAAACCCAGATGGATTAAAAACCTCTGTATTGAAACCCAGGACATACCTGAAAATTAGAGAAATCTCAATGTATTTATAAATAAATAAATAAGAAACAAGGAATGATAGAGACCCGCTTGGACAAAAATCCAACGAAGTGAGCTGGGTTAGGTATACAAATACAGAAAAAAATTATTAACTACAAAAAAGACACACATAACATAATGAACAACATAAACCAACAATGAATATCAATTTGTTGAGCTATAGTGGTGTTCATAAGAGCAAAAAAGACTATATATATATATATATATATTATATATATATATTGTTAAACTCAACAAGGGAGGAGGAGGGGAAAAGGGAGGGAAGGAGAAAGTATATAAATTTACTGGGGGGATAAATAATACAGGGTTATTTTGGGAACAGACCAGAAATCAATGAGGAGTATGAAATACAACAGGGCATTTGCCTAGCCCTTCCTCAGTATGTCTGATTCTTGATCCTACCTTCAACCCATACCTCTGGTTCATTGTTTTCTGCAGACAGGCCCTGGCATTTTTCCCCTGCCCTATGAATTGTTCGTTAATTGATTACATTATGCGTACTTTGACTACGGGGGTACTCTATTTTTCCTTGCCAAGGGTCATTGACTAAATATTTGAAGGTATCCCACAGCCATTGTTGTCCATTAGGTTATTTGTGTCTTTTTGTATTTAATACATTTTTTCTTTAAACCAGCTCACTTCGTTGGATTTTTGTCAAAGTGGGTCTCTTTCATTCCTTGTTTCTTAATTCACCAGATTGTAGTTACAGTAATGTCAAAGAAATTTTTCGAATGGGATGTAACATTAGCATCTTGATATATTTCAGTATATCCTGGGATCACAATATAGTTGTTCTGAGATTGTTGAAGGTCTCCAGTGCTGTCTTATATTAATTTGATGACTGTGTTATGGTCTCACAGCAATTAGATGCCCAAGGAAACCACCAGAGGACTATTACAGAGCTATCTGAGTTATAAGGTATCCATCAACAGTCAGGTTTTAGACATAAAACCAAAGTCAACAAAATTGATTCTTAGGTAACCATTAAATGGTCCATGAACTGAACAAACCATGCCATAAAAACAAAATAAATGTATGTATTCCTGTTCAAATACATTGCTTTTCAATTTTAAATAGTACATTCATGTAGTAAGAAGAGTGCTCAGTGAAGAAAACACATTCATCACGCCAAAGACATTTGTAAGAAAAATATCCAACCAGCACAAAATTATAATAGATGTATATGTACAAAGCCGGCCCGTCCATGACCCCCAATTGGGCCATGGCTCCAGACAGCGCTTTGTCCGGGTCAACATTTTGCCGTCCATTCAAAGGCCGTAAGACAGGCGCCGGATCGGCCGCTGGGGCCTCGGTTAGGAGGAGGCCTGGAGTAGGCCCAGCGGCCGCCTGGGTCTTGAGTTGGCCCAGACAGGGGCAGTAACAGTGACATAGAAAGGGTAGTAAGATACATGGAATAGTCTCCCAATGGGGGCAGTCACAGTGATATAGAGAGGATAGTAGATACCTGGAATAACTGCCTAGTGGGGTCAGTAATAGTGAAATAGAAAGGGTTGTAGATACCTGGAGTTGCCTTCCAATGGGAGCAGTAACAGTGTTATGAAGTAGGCCCACACGACCTCTGGGCCCACTCCATACACACTGTACGTTATTGTGAGTTTTCTTTCTGTGGAGCTCCCTGATATACTCATGCACACCACACATTAGTGTGCATTTTATTGCTGTGGAGCACTTTGATACAATCACACACCGTCCATTATTGTGAGGTTTATTGCTGTGGAGCTCTTTGTAACACTTATACACAATGTGCAATGCCATAGGCTTTATTGTGTGTTTTTTTTGGGGTGTTGTTTTTTTTTTAGGGAGGCAGCATTTTATTCTTTGCCCCAGCCAGCAGAGTGTCTTGGGCCTGCCTGTGTATGTATTTTAAGGACATCATTTGCAATTCTAATTTTTTTTATAAAAGTAACTGGTTTTTTTTTTCCTTCTGAATTAATATCTGCTTTATATTACATTTAATTTTTCTTCTTTCATTTCTAGATCATAAGACAGAACTATGATAGCAACTGGAGGTGTTATAACAGGACTGGCAGCCTTGAAGAGGCAAGATTCAGCCAGATCACAGCATCTTTTTTCTCGATCAACATCACCACCTCCTGAGACGAAGCCAGTAAGACGACGTCCTAAAGCAGATGTAGTTGTTGTAAGGGGTAAAATTCGACTATACTCCCCTTCTGGATTTTTTCTTATTCTGGGAGTACTAATTTCTGTTGCTGGAATAGCAATGGCGGTACTTGGATACTGGCCTCAAAAAGAGCAGTTTTTGACATCTGAGGTTACTTTAGAGGTTAATAAGACTCACATATTTGGAGAAGCTGGTATGATGGTGAGGTTTTTTGAACAACATTTACACTCAGAAAAAATGAAAATGTTGGGACCATTCACCATGGGCATTGGAATATTTATCTTTATATGTGCCAATGCCATCCTTCATGAGAACCGAGACAAAGAGACTAAAGTCATTCACATGAGAGATATATATTCAACTGTCATAGACATTCACAGTATGAGGCTCAAAGAGCAGAAACATTTAAATGGAGCTTTTTCAGGTTTGTACGGAGAATCTGAATATAGACGTCCAGAAAATCCTTGTGCCTCCAAGCTGGCCGCAAACACAATTGTTTCGTTCCCAGGTAGTTACAAAAGCTGCAGCTCCATGGAAGAAGAGGAAGGCATCCCTCGTGCCAATAAAAGTTTTTCTAATATACTGCCACCTCTTCTCATGGAACGTTCTAATTCAGTCTTTGGCCTTCATTCTCACTCCAACAAGATAATAGAGGATAAAAGTAGTGTTTCCAAAAAATGTGAAACAAAGTCTATTGTGTCATCATCTATCAATGCTTTTACACTACCTGTAATAAAACTGAACAACTGTGTCATCGATGAGCCTGACATTAACAACATTACTGAAGACTCTGAAATCACCAACAACAGACAGAGGAATCTATCAATGGATTCTTTGGCTATTCCATCACCAAACATAAGTAGGCCTTATAAACCTGCTAATATCCCACTACTGCGTAGCTATTCCAATGTAGAAGCATTGAAACCTGAGCCTTCTACAGTCCCTGGACCTACAAGCGTACAACTGTTATCACCAGGAACTGCCAGGAAACAATTTGGATCTAATACATCTCTACATATTTTGTCATCCCATTCAAAATCACTAGACTTAGACAGGGGACCATCCTCTCTTACAGTCCAAGCAGAACAAAGAAAGCATCCAAGCTGGCCAAGACTTGATCGCAGCAATAGCAAGGGTTACATGAAACTTGAGAATAAAGAAGACCCAATGGATAGATTAATAGTACCACACCAAGCCCAGTCTGCCAACCAGGACTTCAGCAACAAGGAAAAACTTCTCATGATCTCAAGATCTCATAATAACTTGAGTTTTGAACATGATGAATTTTTAAGTAATAACCTCAAGAGAGGCACATCTGAAACAAAATTTTAATATCTACTATTTTTAGACATTTTTAATATTTCTAAAATGTGTTATCATCAAAAACATAATTTTATTTTTCTGGTGCATATTTTTTTGTTCTTATCAATCACCAAATGATCGATAGTTGATTTTTGTTTTTACAGAGGGCCGTCACTAGTGCAGATAATTATATATTTAAAAAGATATGACAGATGGTATAGTTTGTCATTTATGTGGTTGTAAGAGCCAAAGAAGTGTTCCCATGGAATCCCAATACTTACTTCAACCATATTTATGGTTACATGGGCCCTAAAAGTATAAACGTGTTATTCTTTTGTATTGTGTCCTCAGTTTTATATATATAAAAAAAGAATAACTTGCTAAAAACAAAACAGATATTTATTGATCAAAGTATATAAGAAAACTGGGATCTGAAATGCCAAAGTAAATATGTATTGTGTCTAATATATTACTTGGGACCGATAACTGCTGGTTGTGGTAAAAATGCAACATGAATTTTTGTAGCAGGTTTTTTAAGAAAAAACTGTACCAAAATTGTTTTGTCACCATTGTTAAATTTCAAGTTTAATTATGTTTTTCCCATCTTTATTAAAGATCTGTTAGTTATTGACTTCTCCATGATCTGGGATAGTAAACACTGTGTCGGAAGACATTGTATGCATATGATTAAGACCTGTTTATGTTGTAGAGTGTTGTTATCTGGCCGCAGACTGAATTGCTAACATATAAATATATAAAGTCCATGAGTATTTTACACCATCAAAAGATGCAAACATTTATTTGTAAAATAACTTTGGTCCCTACAGGTTTTGGCACTTTGTGTTCCTTGGTGCCCAGCCAGCCTTAAGATTTCTAGAGCATTATGGGACATGCAGTGTCAAACTAGCTGGAGAGCTGCGGTTCGCCACCACTATAATAGTATATAAGAGCACCTAGATCTGCATTATTATCTTCAAATAAGCACTGATACTGGGTAGGAGCGTACAGTTACTTTTTTATAGTGTATCCATTTATAGAGGGTGAAAGCTAGCATCCTAAATCAATACAATGTTTTTAAACTTGCCTTACCTTACTTTGTATTCTAAGAAAATGGTTACACAAATTATTATTCATTAATCATTGCAAACATTATTACAGTTAAGATTTCTAACACTGGTTTGTAGTTGCCAGAAGCAATGTTCAATACTCCTTTCGCCACCAAAAATATTTGTATTATTTCTGCAATGAAATACAATGAAAAATGAATATTAGCATACAAGTCTCAATTTGTTTACCTGTTTAATGTAATATTAGTGCTCTCTGTGGGGGGAAACAAAATTCTCAGTAAGAATTTGCTCCTGTGTTACTGTAAAGAAGCTGCAAAGAACAGCCCCCCCCCCACACACTGTAACAAAAAGATCAATTAAACATTCTGCTGCATTTCAACAGCCTGGGAGAGGGCAGAATACATTGAGCGCTCTGGGGTTACACACTACTGTACAGGTATAAGATACAGTAAAGTACAGATACAATCAGGGTTATTCAAAGAGATCCGAATTGTGGCCGAAAGGTAACCGAACAGTGAAATTCAGCGTACGTTACCTTTCCTGCCCATTCAGTTATTCAGAGAGCAGGCAGTTCGCCAAAATACGGTGCCTGTTCATTGCCTGTTTGAGGGCAGTGAAATCCCTATAGAGAAGCAATGCTTCGTCTATTCAGAGAACAAAAACCAGCAGTGAAAAGTTGCCGAATTGCCCTGCTGTTTGGTGGTTTCATGCGGCAGATTTTTTCAGGCGAACCCCATAGGCTTCAATGTTAAAAATATTCCCGTTTTAATGCAATATTCTAACAAACCGTTGATTATAATATTCTGAAGTAAAAAGTTTCTTTATTAATAGATTTTTTTGATCTTTTAGGCATTTTTCAGGACTTTTTTGCGAATTTTTTTTACCCATTTATTTTTTTTATCATTTTTTCTTTTTTCTGTAACAGCCCTTTTTATTATCATTCATTGGATCTTATATGTAAATTTCAGCCATTTTCGTTCTGTGGTTTCTTTGCAAACAGCGTTTCACTTTTCAAACATTCAAGTGTACTGTTTTTTTTTTGGTTCACTCCATTCGTCTGCGGTGTCTGCTTTTTCCGGCAGCTGCTATGTGTTGTGATCGGCAGCTGCTCGGGTTTCTCCGGTGTGTTCGGCGGTGTTAATCCAGATATTTTTGCAGGTTTCGGTGTGCGTTCGCCGGATTTTGCGGTGAATGTTCGGCGGGTTTGCGGCGGCTTTTCCCTGCAATACGACGTCCCTGTGGTGCTTGCTGAATACACCACAGGGTCGCCAAAATGGGATCGCCAAATCGGACCAAATTGAACATGCGGTGACTTTTCGATTCTCTTTGAATAATCTTGAATGTCTTACTTTAGTTACAATATGCAGGCATTCCGTATCATACAAATACTATTTTTATATTCTCTTGGTATGTTGTGGAAGCGACATTACTAATAATCTCATTATGATCACTACATATCCCAAAAAGCAGGGTACCTGACAATTTTTATTATCTACTGTATATGATCACTTTTACTGTATAGGACACAAATGCCGTTTCTACCTGTATACTTATAATGCAGACCCCATTTGAAATGTACAGGATAAGTGACACCTTCTAGAGTTTAGAACCTTTTATCAAAGCAATATTTCTGTACAAGATAAACATATACATAAAAATTCTAAATTACATTATTTTACACTATTCTCAGAATAAAAATCTTTCTGAAAATGTGCTTGTTTAACCTACATTAAGTGTTAATGCATCAAATGTTTCAAACAAATGTATTGATACAATATATTTCCGCAGTGTTTAGTAGTAAAAGGGTTTAGTTTGATTAGGGCAAAGAATAGCTGCAGCTAAAAGCATAAAATTGTTTACAAGTTATTTTGTGTAATTTATTAGTGGAAGTAATATGAGTATTATTATAATAATAAGTTAATAAACTTAAAACATGTCTTCAACTAATTTTGGGAGCAGTTTGCACTACATATGCCTTATAATACTACATTTAAAATTGTGGTCATAATAATTAATAAAATCTCCATTTCTGGTATCTTTAAAACATTCTGCAGCCAAACACAAGTGATACAACCAATTCTGTATCACATGATAATTGTTAATGTGCCCATACCTATATATATTGTGACTGCAAGGATGGAAGTTATTCTGGTCCTCTTAGTCATGTATGTTGAGACCATGTTTCCTTACTTCTTCTCTAACAGGGTTACTCAAAGAGAGCCGATCTGGCCCTGAAATGTAACCGGACACTGAAATTCAGTGTACAGTTACATTTCCTGGCCATTCGGCTATTCAGAGAGCAGGCAATTTGCCAAATGTTGGCGAATTGCCTGCACATACGGTGCCTGTTTGAGGGCAGTGAATTCCCCATAGAGAAGCAATGCTTCGTCTATTCAGAGAACACAAAACAGCAGTGAAAAGCTGCAGTAGTGCCCTGCTGTTGGTGGTTTAATTCGACAGGTTTATTCAGGAGAATCCCATAGGCTTCAATGTTAAAATATTCCAGTTTTAATTCAATATCTAATAAACTGTTTATCATTTTATTCTGCAGTAAAAAGTCTCTTTACTGTTAGATTTTTTAGGATCTTTTAGGCATTTTTTGTCAAATTTTTTAAAAAAATTGTTCTTAAATCGGTTTTTCATTTTTCTGTAACAGACCTTTTTACTATCATTCATTGGATCTTATATGTAAATTCCAGACATTTTCGTTCAGTAGTTTTTATGCAAACAGCGTTTCAAATTTCAAACTTTCAACCGATCTGTTTTTTGGTTTTTTTCACCCCATTCATCTGCTAGTCGGCTTTTTCCAGCAGCTGCTCTGCGCTGTGACTACTTGGATTTTTCCGGCGTGTTCAGCTTGGTTTTTGTGGCAGTTTCTGTGGGTTTTCGGTGAGTGTTCGGTGAGTATTCGGTGAGTGTTCGGAGAGTGTTCTGTGGGTTTGCGGCGAGTATTCCCTGCACTAAGGGGGCCCTGCGGTGCTTGCTGAATACACCGTAGGGTCGACGAACTATAAATCACTTAATCCCCCTGAAGTGCAGGGAAGGAAAAGTCACCGAATGTGTGGTGACTTTTAGGATCTCTTTGAATAACCCTGTAAGTCAACTCATCTTTTAAGATTTTAAACTTGTAGTTTGGTATTCCTTCAGGATATGAAATTCCCAAATTAATCTGTATTTCATCCTTCTAGTAATTCTCCTTCTCTATGTTCTGATGACAATCTGGACAACAATCCACATTCACTTCCTGACTTCAAAGATATACTGCTTTTCCTTTTAGCTCACCAATTTTAGGCTTGCAACCGCCAACGTGCTCTTCAACCATCTTTGAACAAATGATCTACTTGTGATTTTCTTCTCCTGGCCTGTATTATTTATCATTTGGTCTCCTTATCCTTATTTGGTTATTTTTTAACTTATGTTTGTCAACCGATTTCTCTTTGCACACTCATATTTTCTATGGGACTACTGTGGAGAAGACTTCACCAACAGTAATCCAACCTTTATAGAGCACCCCAAGTACAAGTTTAAGAATAACCTGTTACATTTAACTGTTTAGTTGTTAAACGGCCCTGAAATGAGTTGAGTAATAACTAAATAAAGTAATAAATTAAATTCAAAAAGCTAAATATAAACCAACGTGAAGAATTCTGGATTTTCTATTACTGCAATTGGCATACTAGTTTGGACATTATCTGAACCCTGTGTTGGTAATTGAAGTCAAATTATATATGTAAGAATATATATGTAAATTTAATAAAACCAAATATTACCCACATTTTGGATCTGAAACTCTTGCAATAACATGAGAAATATTGTACTAATTTCAAAAAATTGTAAGGATGCATCTAAAAAAGGTCAGGATTTCTTCTAATTATGATGATCGCATTTGTTTGCGGTATTTTTTTATTGATCACCATATCTCATGCCGCTGACATTCTTAACTTTCCTATTTTTTGGTTATTACGTTTTCTGTCTTTCTAGTCTATCCTGTCTAGTCTGTTCATTGATCTTCCTTCTTTCTTATAGCTGAATTTCTCTTGAAATTAACATACATGATGTAGAACCATTGACATTAAATAACCTTGGTGAAAAATATCTTCAGTTGTTGAGCAAAGCAGCCTTGAGTTTACATATCATCTTAACATTATACAGGGTGAGCCAGTCATACCTGCATTTTTGAAATGACTGTAAAAAATAAACAGATGGATATTTCAAAATGTTATTGTTACTATCTTAATGTACATTAAAAAGCATTTAAGAAACAATATTCACTGTTTAAAAATAACTCCAGTAAGATGGTGTCCTTCCTGATTGAGACATTCTTGTAGGCGATTTCTGAAACAGCCCATCGCATCACGGAGCATACGCTGAGGAATTCTCTCGATTTCCAACCAGATTCTCCTCTTGAGTTCCCCAAGCGTTGGAGGTCGTTGTTCAAAGACTTTACTCTTCAGGTACCCCCAAAAGAAAAAATCGCACACTGTGAGGTCGGGCGATCGGGGAGGCCAAGAAATTGCTCCATTTCGGGATATCACCCGATTTGGAAAAACATTGTTGAGAACATTCATGCTCACACGGGCTGTATGACTTGTGGCACCGTCTTGCTGGAATAAGGTTTCATTGTTCATTCCATGTTGACAAAGCTGAGGAATGAAAAACGAATGCAACATTTCCGAATAGCGTTGTGCATTCACAGTAACTGCTTGCTCCCTGTCATTTTCAAAAAAATACGGGCCTATGATTCCCAATGAGGACATTGCGCACCAAACTGTTACCTTGCTTGAATGGAGTGGTGTTTGATGGAGTTGTTGAGGGTTTTCATCACTCCAATATCGGAAATTTTGTTTATTCACAAAACCGGAGAGATGGAAATGTGCCAACAACGTTTGACAAAAACGCCGTCGAGCTGCAAAATCGTTTTCATTCATAGCCTGAACAACCTGAATTTTGTATGGGTGATGGTGTAAATCTAACCTCAAGATTCTTCGGACGCTCGTGCTTGCCATGCCAAGCGCAGCACTCTGTCGACGCGCCGATCTCCGAGGGCTTCTTTCCACAGCAACTCTCACGCGGTCAATATTCGCGGGAGTTCGCCCTGATCTTGCACTGCCACCCCTTCTGCTTCTCGTTTCACCAATTGCTTCAAAGTTTGTCACCCACAATTTGATTGAATTAACAGACGGCACTGGCTTATTTCGATTAATTTGAAAATTCTTCCGGAAACGACGCTGAGCGGCTGCATAACTACCACTTTGGTAAAACGCTTTCACAGCGAATGAACGTTGTTGTTTAGACCACTGCTCCATGACGACTGAAATGCTTAGTTGTGGGGGAAACAATGGTAACCTTGCTAACTCGCTCCGCCCACTTTCACGGCTCTCCCGCCCTTTTCAAAAATGCAGGTTTGACTGGCTCACCCTGTATTTATTAGTTTGGTTGTGCTATGATACAGCATTTGAGTTGGGCACAGAAGTGTCTACAAAAAAAAGTCAACAAATATTGAAGTGACATTAGTAATTTAGACTGTTACACAAATGATGACTTTTGCAACCTGTGTAAAAATTCCAGGTAAGCAGTACATTTTATTAGTTGATGTTTTACAAATGCCACCAAACGGTAAATGCTTTCTTCTACATGTAATTATTTTACTCTTAAAGATAACTAATACAGTAGAAAATAAAGTGAATGTGAAATGTTCCATTTGATGCAAATGATTATTATATTGCAGTTCCTTTGGGACTGAATTTAGAAATGCTTTTATATTCAAAAGCAGATAACAGTTTGAAAAGATTCAGAATCAGCCTTCTGATTTCTTAGGTGACCCCCACCTTGTTATTAATCTCTCATCCACAGACATATTTCTAACAAGGTGGGGGTCACCTAAGAAATCAGAAGGTAATTAACCCGCATGTGTGGATCCACTCACAGCCAGTGTCCGGGCTCTCTATTTGTGAGTGGAATATCATCAGAATTCTGCCTTTATTAATATCTTGTTAAGCTATACTACACCATTATAGTGTTTTATTGTATCTTCCATGTTTTGTGAGATCATTTGGAGACACAAGGACCCTATAGAGTATTATTTGCGCCGTATCAGGTTATATATTTTTATTCTCTGTGTGCTTTTTGGTTTAGGGGAAACCACTTTTTTTCTCTAAGGGAAAACATCAATTCTGCGTGTATGTGAGGTTTCTTGGGTTAAATTGTTTTTTTAATGTTTTCGAAATGGATGAATTATTACCATTTTGTATTTTAATTCCAATATTTTCCAAACTACTTTTATATTATACAAACAACGGTGTAGCTCCACACAACGTGCATCTACCACCAAAGCACCCCAAATGGCCAGTATCAAACTTTTCAGTTAACCTCCCTGGCGGTCCGATTCTGACATATTTTATATGTCAGAATCGATCCTATTTATTCTGGCCCCTTAGTGGTATGAGTGTGGCTCAGGGGTTAACTTTCAATACTGAAAGCGGTATCCCCGAGCCACACTCGGGCCGATACTTACATGTCCTGCACTCCCTCGCTGTCCCCGCAGTCACACTGCAGTTGATCGCAATGTCACACTTCCTGGATCACTCCTTGCGAGAAGAGAACCAGGCAGTGTGACTTTGTGAGCGGCTGGAGGAGACTGCGGGGATCAGCGAGGGAGCGCAGGACACGTAAGTATCCAGCCCGAGTGTGGCTCGGGGATACCACTTTCGGTACAAAAAGTTAACCCCGAGCCACACTCGGGCTGGATACTTACATGTCCTGCGCTCCCTCGCTGTCCCCGCAGTCAAACTGCAGCCGATCGCGATGTCACACTTCCTGGTTCACTCCTCGCGAGAAAAGAACCAGGCAGTGTGACTTTGCGAGCGGCTGGAGGAGACTGCAGGGATCAGCGAGGGAGCGCAGGACATGTAAGTATACAGCCTGAGTGTGGCTTGGGAATACCGCTTTCGGTACGAAAAGTTAACCCCGAGCCACACTCGGGATTACCGTCAGGGAGGTTAAAGCTCACTCCTCTCACCCTGTATGACTATTTTAAGGAAAATCAACAAATATTACAACAGTCAAGGAAACAAAGAAAACTGAGGGAAAACTAGTGGATCACTCGCTATTGAACAGGATAAGATTTAGGTGTTATAACTGTTAAAAAGCACTGTACAGTACAGATAACAAATATGTCTTACTATTGTAGCGCTGTGTTTAAACTCTTACTGTGGCAGTACCTATTTTTGGCCACCGGAGGGAGACAAGCGCGATCAGAGACACTGAACATTGGGACTACATTTCCCGGCGTGCTTTGCAAACAGACAGGAAGTGGGTGGGACACAGGACGCTGTACATCCTGAGCCTCATGCAGAACGCGCCAGAGCGCGCCAGGGAGTGCATGGAAGAGGACGCAGTGCTGCTGAGCGGAATCGTGACCAGGCCGGAGCGCAAGTGTGGCCTATCAGGAATCGAGTGGGGTTATCCTGCCTTGCCTGAAGGAGCCTGTGACGGTGGGCCTGACCTGACATGGCACAGAAGGGGTGTGAGCTACTTGAGCAGTTAACAGACATGACTGAACAAACAAAAACAAGGGATTTATTTACAACAGCAAAGTATATAAACAGCAAGGATCAAGAAAAACACACATGAAACTAAAGACCTGAGCACTAGAAATAAACTAAAATACTGAGATACAAATACCAAAACATAGAACCAGATCAGAACGAAATGCATGAAACAGATAGCTAATCAAAAAGCAACAACATGAGAGGGCTAAATACTAGAGCAACATAAGCAAGAACATAAACCGGATTTAAACTAGAGAAAACATGAATATCAGACATGAACATGAACCAAGAACATAGACCTGAATATAGACAGAAGAGCTAAGAAAGGATATATTAAATGCAAACATCACCTAAGCAAGACAGACCTGAGCATGAATGCATGAGCTGAGTACACTGAAGCAGGATCAGGATCAGAATGAAGCTAGAATCACAGTGAGGCTTGAATCAAGACTAGGAAAACAGAACAAACTGAGAACATGGATCAGACTGAGAACAAGGATAAACTGGAGGCTAGGATCAGAGTGAATACCAAAATGAGGCAGCGCCCTTCTTAGGGCGATGCCTGCTTATATACAGAGTCCACATAAACAATTGAGTCCAGGTGAGGTCCAGGCTTGAACGTGAATCAAAGGTCCAGAACTTGGATGCAATATCCATAGAAGCCTGAGGGGGCGCCAGAGACCCAGGACGTGACATATCCCCCCTCTACGAGCAGACGCCGGATGCTCAAAAGAGGACAACAAGAAAAATGACAAGAAAAAAGTCAATGGGTCTTGTAGATACGTAGAGCCCTCTCATACACCTCTCGGTCCTCAAGGCATATAATAGCACCGTTAGAGGCTCAGAAACATCCAGCAGGGACAGGACTCGACTCTCGGGCTTGCGGGCCTGAGGTACAGACCTCTTGGGAGCCAAAGCTGGGTCCAGGTTGGAAGGCACTGGCACCAGTCCTTTTGCGTCTCCTACCCCTGGTACAGGACGCGGAATGGACAGCAACAGTGTCCTCTCTGCACTGCGGCAACACGAACACGGCACCAGTGGTACGGATCTGCGGGTCAGCGACCCCGGCACGGCTCTGCTGCGACTTGGTCATGGCGGCAACAGCACGGATCTGTGGGTCAGGGACCTTGGCACGGCTCCGCGGCGACTGGACTGGAACCACTGGGCTCGAAGACACCGGGACAGCTGGGCTCGAAGACGCCGGGACAGCTGGGCTCGGTGGGGCAGCACCCTTGGTGTGGACCGGTTGGGTAGCACCCTTGGCAAGGACAGGAGTGGCAGAGCCTTTAGCACGACTCTGTGATGACTTGGACACGGCAGCAACAGCACGGCTCTGCGGCGACTCGGTCCTGGCGGCGGCAGCACGAATCTGTGGGTCAGCGACCTCATCACGGCACTGCGGCGACTCGGTCCTGGCGGCGGCAGCACGGCTCTGTGGGTCAGCGACCTCATCATGGCTCTGCGGCGTCTCGGTCCTGGCGGTGGCAGCACGAATCTGTGGGTCAGCGACCTCATCACGGCTCTGCGGTGACTCGGTCCTGGCGGCGGCAGCACGGCTCTGTGGGTCAGCGACCTCATCACGGCTCTGCGGCGACTCGGTCCTGGCGGCTGCAGCACGGATCTGTGGGTCAGCGACCTCATCACGGCTCTGCGGCGACTCGGTCCTGGCGGTGGCAGCACGAATCTGTGGGTCAGCGACCTCATCACGGCTCTGCGGTGACTCGGTCCTGGCGGCGGCAGCATGGCTCTGTGGGTCAGCGACCTCATCACGGCTCTGCGGCGACTCGGTCCTGGCGGCGGCAGCACGGATCTGTGGGTCAGCGACCTCGTCACGGCTCTGCGGCGACTCAGACATGGCGGCAGCAGCACGTGTCTGTGGGTCAGGGGCCTCGGCACAGCTCTGCGGCGACTCTGTCATGGCGGCAGCAGCCGGCTCGGGTGAGCGTGGCTTGGCAACAGCCAGCTCGGGTGAGCGTGGCTTGGCAACAGCCAGCTCGGGTGAGCGTGGCTTGGCAACAGCCACCGGCTCGGGTGAGCGTGGCTTAGCAGCTACCGGCTCAGGTGAGCGTGGCTTGGCAGCTACCGGCTCGGGTGAGCGTGGCTTGGCAGCTACCGGCTCGGGTGAGCGTGGCTTGGCAGCTACCGGCTCGGGTGAGCGTGGCTTGGCAGCTACCGGCTCGGGTGAGCGTGGCTTGGCAGCTACCGGCTCGGGTGAGCGTGGCTTGGCAGCTACCGGCTCGGGTGAGCGTGGCTTGGCAGCTACCGGCTTGGCAACAATCTTGATCTCACAGTGCTTTGCAACCACCTTGGCTTGGCACTGTGGAGCGGTGACCTTGGCTTGGCACGGTGGAGCGGTCACCCCGGCTTGGCACTGTGGAGCGGTCACCCCGGCTTGGCACGGTGGAGCGGTCACCCCGGCTTGGCACGGTGGAGCGGTCACCCCGGCTTGGCACGGTGGAGCGGTCACCCCGGCTTGGCACGGTGGAGCGGTCACCCCGGCTTGGCACTGTCTCTTGAACTGCTGTGCAGTGGACTGGCTCTCAAACTGGTTAGCGGTGGACCAGATCTCGCACTGCGAGGCAGTGGACTTGATTTGTTCGTGCTGCAGGGCAGCACTCTTGACTGGAACTGCTAGCTTAGGCACAGTAGACATGGACAGGACTTGAAGCTGACAAACAGCAGACTCAGATACTTTGTGCTGCTGAGCAGCCACCTTAGATTGTTCATGCTGCAGGGCAGCACTCTTGACTTCCCACTGCTGGGCATTACACCTGGTTTCTCCCTGTTGGCCAGTGGATTTGACAGGAAGCTGGCGGGCAGCAGATTTTGGACGTCCTGCGACGTGCAGGGCAGTGGACTCTGGGGCCTGGTAAGGCTGGAACAGGGAGGATAACTTCTGGGGGCGCAATTGACAGTCCATTCGTTTATGCAGGAAAGAACCGCAATAACAGCATAAGCCCTGAGTCTTCCTCCATACCCTTTCCTCCAGGGTCAGGGGTCCTCTGGAACCTTTAACTGGAACTGGAACAGGCTCATTTGGGAAGACGTCCCTAGGAGGTTGCAGCAAACTTGCATACAGGATATCCAGGTGCTGAGTAATGAGCTTGTTAGCTCCGCTCAGGATCTCCAGCACCTCTAGAATTACTGCTCGCTCACTATGTACTGGCTGCCTCATTATGTGACGGTGGGCCTGACCTGACATGGCACAGAAGGGGTGTGAGCTACTTGAGCAGTTAACAGACATGACTGAACAAACAAAAACAAGGGATTTATTTACAACAGCAAAGTATATAAACAGCAAGGATCAAGAAAAACACACATGAAACTAAAGACCTGAGCACTAGAAATAAACTAAAATACTGACAGGGTTATCCAAAGAGATTCGAAAAGTCACCGCACGTTCGGTGACTTTTCGTTCTCTTCAATTCGGTTCCTTTTGCCGATTGCATTTCGGTGACCCTGCGGTGTAGTCAGCAAACACCACAGGGTCCCCGAATTGCAGGGAAAAGCTGCCGAAAACCTGACGAAAACTAACCGAATGCACGCTGAAAACAAGCAAAAACATCTGGATTAACCTTTGAAAAAGACGAACAGGAGCCGAACAGGAGCCGAACATGAGCCGAATCACACAGAGCCGAAGCAGCTGTGACGTAGAGGAGGCAGTGAATAAATTAGAAAAACCATTTGTATGAATCTGGGAAAAAGAAACGCTGTTTGCAAAGAAACTACTGAGCGAAAATGTCTGAAATTTACACAGGAGGTCCAGGGAATGATAATAAAGAGGGCTGTTACAAAAAAAATAAGTAAACTGAAAAAAAAATCAAAAAAAAAAATCGGACTTTTAATAAAAAAAAAAATAAAAAGAAAAATGCTTAAAGTATCCTAAAAAATCTATAAATAAAGAGACTTTTTGCTGCAGAATTTTATAATGAACGGTTTATTAGATATTGAATTAAAACGGGAATATTTTTAACATTGAAGTCTGGGATTCTCCTGAATAAATTTGCCGAATGAAACCACCGAATGGCAGGGAATTAGGGGAACCTTTCACTGCTGGTTTGTGTTCTCTGAATAGACGAAGCATTGCTTCTCTATGGAGATTTCACTGCCCTCGAACAGGGACCGAACAGGCACCGTATGTGCAGGCAATTCGCCAGTATTTGGCGAATTGCCTGCTCTCTGGATAGCCGAATGGCCAGGAAAGGTAACCGAACGCTGATTTTCAGCGTTCGGTTACCTTTCTCAAGCAATTCGGATCTCTTTGGATAACCCTGTGAGATACAAATACCAAAACATAGAACCAGATCAGAACGAAATGCATGAAACAGATAGCTAATCAAAAAGCAACAACATGAGAGGGCTAAATACTAGAGCAACATAAGCAAGAACATAAACCGGATTTAAACTAGAGAAAACATGAATATCAGACATGAACATGAACCAAGAACATAGACCTGAATATAGACAGAAGAGCTAAGAAAGGATATATTAAATGCAAACATCACCTAAGCAAGACAGACCTGAGCATGAATGCATGAGCTGAGTACACTGAAGCAGGATCAGGATCAGAATGAAGCTAGAATCACAGTGAGGCTTGAATCAAGACTAGGAAAACAGAACAAACTGAGAACATGGAACAGACTGAGAACAAGGATAAACTGGAGGCTAGGATCAGAGTAAATACCAAAATGAGGCAGCGCCCTTCTTAGGGCGATGCCTGCTTATATACAGAGTCCACATAAACAATTGAGTCCAGGTGAGGTCCAGGCTTGAACGTGAACCAAAGGTCCAGAACTTGGATGCAATATCCATAGAAGCCTGAGGGGGCGCCAGAGACCCAGGACATGACAGAGCCTTACCCACCGGCCATCACCACCAAGTGTATTTCAGACAAGCTGAGGACCCCGAGTAAGGAGTACCGCGAGTCCAACGGATGGGAGAGCAGGCGGTAGCTGGACAAGTCCGGGCCGGAACACAGAGAGCTTGAATATCGATCCAATAGCGGGTATCCCAGCGCGGAGACAAGTGGAGAGACGTCCTGGGTCAGCGGAGCCTGGGTGATCAGCGGATGGGTGAGAGGCCTCCAAGGCCGTTTCCACAAAAGTTCAAGCACGCTGTTGTTTATTTCTGAAACCCACAGGGCCCCAACGTGACTAGTCGAAGACATCGCTTAAAAGATTCACTGGCCAGTTGAATAGTACCCGGTACATAACACAACACATACACTCACAATTCGGGACTTAACCTGTTCGGGACTCACTCCTTAGTATCGAAAAAGGGGAAAGATTCGCATCTTATTTTATTTTCCGCTGCGCGTTTCTCGTAATTACGAATCATTGTATTTTTTTCTGCTCGGTCGCGTTTTCCAGAAATACGAAGTCTCGCATTTCTTTTTCCCGCTGCGCGTTTACCGCAATACGAAATACTGTAAATATATCTACAAACACCGTGTATTATTATATGCCTTTTACTTCAGTAAACTATTTAAATTATAAAATCCACAACGGTGCTGGAGTATATTTATTCCCTAGTGCGGGGAGACTGACCCGTGGTTCATTTTCAGCGGCTCCTCCGGGAGTGAGCGCTACATGCGGGGGCTCGTCCGGGATCCAGTCTCTGGAAAAACCGCATCTAAAGGGTTAAATATGGATCCAGACACTGTCGCCAAATGGTGTGAGGAGCACAGTAGTCAGTTAGAATGTTGTATAGCCATGGATATTCCCGCAGACACTTGGGCCGAAGATCAGATTCGCCAGGCCGTGGCCGCGCTGACACCAGACCATCGGGGGTTAATTCTGGACATTAAAAAGAACACAGATACCTCTCACACGTATGTTCTTTTTGAATGGAGAAAGGGTGTTCCAGTGTGTTTTCAGGGTGCAAGCATGAAGCTGACCGATGAGGCGGAAGTCCAACTGATTCAGCCAAGTGCGCCACGTGGCGAATCCGCAAGTGTTCCCGCGCCCAGTCCGTTGGCCATGATCGGGCCTGAATTCATAGTGGCTATTGGAGATTTGCTGGCTAAGTGTCAGAGAACAAGCCCTCCGCACACTAACTTCGGTTATCGACGGTTGAGAAATTTTACAGGAAACGTACCAACTCCGGCGGGAGAAGAAACCTTTGAGGAATGGGTGGAACAGGCGATGCAGGCTCTGGATGAGTGGGACGTCCCCGAAGCCCAGAAAAAGCAAAGGATCACCGAGAGTTTAAAGGGACCTGCGTCAGAAGCGGTGAGAAACCTAAAACTGAGTAGAAAAGACTGTACTGCTTTAGATTATTTAAACGTTTTGGAGGAAGTTTTTGGGTGAACAGAAAAGGCCGCAGAGCTTGTATATCAGTATGAACACACCTATCAGCGGAAAGGTGAGAGAATGACCGAATACATGAGGCGCCTAGATAAGATTCTGCACCAGATACTCCTCAAGAAAGGGGCCGAGCCGGCCGAAGTGGATAAGATCCGAATAAAACAGATCCTGAGGGGCTCTCAACCTCTAGATCCAGTGAAGCTGCAGCTGAGAAGCAGAGCAGGTAATCAAGAACTGAAGTACCTGGAACTGATCCGAGCTGTCAGAGAGGAGGAGGCTTTGCTGGAGGAAAAATCCTTCAGGCGAGGGGAAAGAGTTTACGCACAACCTGTAAGGCATAACGATGGTCTGCAGCCTGAAAGCGATTCGCTGGATACTTACGGGTCCGACGTGGACGAGCAAGAGCACCTGATTGCTTTTAAATCCACAGAGAGGGCTGCCAAAGAATTACACTTCTCTGAACGTGGTGAGTTGCACAAAACTGTTAAGAAAGTACAGGAAGCTCAAGCCGAATTGCAGCAGGCGCACGCGGAACTGTGCCGAGTGTTGATGAAGGTGACAGAAATGCAGGCAGAGATGCAGAAGTTCCTTACAGGCATGCAGACAACCGGAGTTGCGGTGGCGTCTAGCCAAGGTCCTTTAACTGAATCACAACAGGCGACTGCGTCTCCACTTTCTAAAAAGAGGTGTTTCGGTTGTGGAGAAATGGGCCACTTCCGCGCACAATGCAAAGACCGAAAGCCTGAGAGGAATAGAGTTGATGAGTTGTTAAAAGACTTAGAGGGACTGTTATCTACCTCACCGGCGGGAAACGCCAGAGGGTGCCAGTGAAGGAGCAACCTAGGTGCCCGGAGATTGAACCCCGCTCCAAAAATCAAGCCAGGGCTAAGAGGGCGAGAGGGCCCAAAGTCCGGCCAACTGCTGAGCCTGCCAGGACTGAAAGAGTCACTCCCTTAGCATCCGGACCTACGTCATGGGGAAGCAATGCACACCCAAAACCTACACGGGCCAAGAAAAGGGCCAGGGTACAACAAACTGGGTCTAAGTGTCCTGATACCGCCACCAAGTTTCCTGACCAACTGATAGGTCCTTCTCCTATTGTGCCAATCCAAGTGGAGGGAGTCTACACTAAAGCCTTGTTGGATTCGGGGGCTCAAGTGACATTGATCTACCGAGACTTCTATGAGAAACATTTGAAGCACATTCCTCTACAGAAATTGAAGGACCTGGAAATCTGGGGTATCGGAACTGAGAAACTCCCCTATGACGGGTATCTACAGGTGAAATTGGAGATCGGATCCGAAGTCATCGGGCAGTCCGGAGGTTGCGATGCATTGGCCATTGTGTGTCCTCGACCCTCAGGTGCAAACAGAAGTTCCATGATAGTGGGGACGAATACTGATTTGGTGCGGCGTCTCCTGACACCTATCGTATTGGAAGAAGGTTCTACTCAAGGGGTACACCCAATGTTACGTCCGGTCTATCAAGAGTGGTTGAAGAACAGAAGGCACCTGCCGAAGTGGGGCGCCTATGGAGATTAGAAGGAACAGAGAAGGTTCTGCAAGCAGGAGAAGTAGCAAGTTTCCGGGCTTCAGTCAAGTTGAATGGATCGCAACCAGGCCCCTATGTAGTGCTGGAGACCGATTTTAATCATGGGAGTGAAGCCGGAATTGAAGTAATCCCTGAAATGATCTCCACTAAAGCTCTGAAAAGAACACGAGGAAGAGTCTCAGTCAGCGTGTGCAATGTGTCTGATTCTCCAGTAGTCCTTAAAGCACGAATGCCTATCGGGCAAGTGGAGTCCGCTACGCCCCTCCACTGATTTAGGAGGGGGAGTGGATAAAAAGATTCCAGATGAAAGATTCTACCCCAAAGACGCTCCCATTTCCTCCGAGTGGAAGAAACGTCTTCAGTCTCAAGTTTTGAAGTGGAGGGAACTGTTCTCGAAAGATGAGTTCGACATAGGCCTAGCTAAAAGTACTGAGCACCGCATTCGATTACAAGAAGACAAGACGTTTCGTGAAAGGTCAAGGCGAGTTCCGTTGGGAAACTTGGATGATCTGCGAGAACAGCTGAATGAATTGCAAAGAACCAAGGTGATTCAAGAGTCCAGGAGTCCATACGCATCTCCAATAGTGATGGTCCGGAAGAAGAACGGTTCTGTCCGCCTATGCATAGACTACCGCACATTGAACCGGAGAACCATCCCAGACCAATATGCAACTCCTCGGATAGAAGATGCCTTACAGTGTTTGTCTGGAGCGAAATGGTTTAGTGTACTAGACCTACGAAGCGGGTATCACCAGATACCAATGCATCCCGAAGACAAAGAGAAAACTGCGTTCATCTGTCCATTGGGGTTCTTTGAATTCAACAGAATGCCTCAAGGCCTTACGGGGGCTCCAGCCACGTTCCAACGGTTAATGGAGAAGACAGTCGGAGACATGAATCTGATCGAAGTATTAGTGTACCTGGATGACATAATCGTGTTTGGGAAGACTCTGGAAGAGCATGAGCAACGTTTGGAGAAGGTCTTGAAGAGGCTCCATGAAGAGGGATTGAAACTGTCTCTGGAGAAATGCCAATTCTGCTACCGTCTGTTACGTATCTGGGACATGTGGTCTCAGCAGAAGGTGTTTCGACAGATCCTCGGAAGTTGGAGGCCGTAGCTTCTTGGCCTAGACCCCGAAACGTCACTGAACTTAGATCTTTCTTGGGGTTCTGTTCATATTATCGAAGATTTGTAGGAGGATTCGCAAAAATAGCTCAACCACTGAACAAACTCCTACAGAAGGAAAACACCGAAGAAGGTTGCAAGGCCTCTGACCGAAACCCGTCAGCTCCAGGACCAAGGAAAGCTCGAGAGTCCATACAGGGCGAATGGACTAGTCAGTGTGAAGGCGCTTTCTTGAAGCTAAAAGAGAGTCTAACTCAAGCTCCTGTCTTGGCCTATGCGGACCCTCACAAGCCGTATGAGTTACATGTGGATGCCAGCAGAGAAGGGCTAAGAGGAGTCCTGTATCAGGAGTATGGTGGATTGCTGAGGCCTGTAGCGTACGTGAGTCGGAGCCTTACGCCTTCAGAAAAGAACTATCCTACCCACAAGTTGGAGTTCCTAGCCTTAAAGTGGGCGGTGGTAGACAAGTTAAAAGACTATCTGTATGAAGCCGATACTTATGTTCTCACTACTGCGAAACTGGACGCAACGGGACATCGGTGGTTGGCCGCTCTGTCAGGGTTCCGGTTCAGCCTGAAGTATCGCCCTGGGGTGAATAATCGAGATGCTGATGCTTTATCGAGAAGACCCTACACTACAGAATGGACTCAGTTAACTCCAGACGGGGTGCAAGCTTTGTGTCAAGGAGCAGAGCGCCGGGTCAAGGGAGGGATTGAGGCGGAGGCCATAGGAGTCATGGCTGCGGCCGTCCCTGAGTTTTACTGTAACCCTACACAATTGAGGGATGAAAATCTACCTACCTTTTTAAAACAAGACCTGAAGGCGGATCAGGTCAGAGACCCTTTAATTGCATTGACCATAAAGGCCCTAACTGCGAACCAGCGGGAAATTCTGCTGACCAATTCCCCGAATGGAGCCAGATTGGTCTACAAAGAGTGGGAACGGTTGAAGATGTTGGATGGGGTGGTCTACCGAAGGGGCCCCTCAACAAACGCTGAAGATTCAACAGCTATTCCTTCCACTAAGCATAGAGAGAGTGTGCTGCGATCGTTACATGATGAGCATGGACATTTGGGTGCTGAGAGAACTTTTAAGCTGGTGCGAGACAGATTCTATTGGCCTTGCATGAGAGCTGAAGTGGAAAGTTACTGCCATTCCTGTCTGAGGTGTATTCAGAGGAAGACTCTACCAACCAGAACCGCTCCAATGAGCCATCTACAGAGTCAGGGACCCATGGATTTGGTGTGCATTGACTTCCTGTGCTTAGAGCCGGATGCTAGCGGGCAAGGGAACATTCTAATAGTGACTGACCATTTCACTCGTTACGCCCAAGCCTTTTCCACGAAAGATCAACGCGCTCTGACAGTAGCCAAGGTTCTGATGGAAAAGTTCTTTGTTCACTACGGCCTGCCAAGGAGAATACACTCTGATCAGGGTAGAGACTTTGAAAGCCGACTTGTTGGGCAATTGTTGGAACTGTTGGGAATCCAAAAGACCCGAACTACAGGCCCGTTTGACCTCAGGGAACAGGGAGCAAAGGAACAAGAGGAATTATGACTTGAAAGTTCGGATACAAGATCTACAACCCGGTGATAGGGTTCTGTTGAAGAACTTGGGTGCTGCTGCGAGACACAAGTTGGCGGATAGATGGAGTTCTCAAGTCTACATTGTCTGCAAGCAACTGCCGGGTCTGCCGGTGTATCAAATCCGGCCGGATGGAAAGGCTGGGCCTCTTAAGAACTGGCACCGGAATCATTTGTTACCTTTGAGAGAGGCTGTGAGGATGCCAGTTGGGGACGAACTGCCTCTGTCAAATCCGCCTGCTCCATGTTTGCCTCCTGTTACTCGGTCTCAACAGACCCGGGTTGTCGAAGAGAGCGAAAGAGACAGTGAAGAAGAGAGTTATTGTCTGGACTGGATGCGCTCACCGGAGCCTGAGGAGATTGCCGTTGTTCCTGAGCGGTGGGAGAGTAATTTGAGGCCTGAAGCTCCTGAATTTCTGCTGGAAGTCCCTGAGACTGTTGAAATCCCTGAAGCTCTTGAATTTCAGCTAGAGATTCCTGAGACTGTTGAAGTTCCTGTAGCTCCCGAAGCCGAGTCTTATGACTACAGTTCTATGCCTTCACTGGAGGGATCATACTCCGAAGAAATGTCTGCTCCAGTAGTAGAAAGGAGGACTGAGCCAGCGCCTATAGTACTTCCACCTGAAGAGGAAGTGATTGAGCCAGAACCAAAACACTCTGTTTGACCGCCCCAGCGACTCACCTACGACTCACCAGGACATAGCACTGAAGAGGCCATCACCACAGTGCAGAGGTTGCCCGAAGTGTCTGCTATGTTAGCTGAGGTAGCACAAAACATGAGTCAACTTGAAGAAGTGTATCTAACCCACTGTATGTTTGCTGCCAACCCTGTATCTGTTATCTAATTGTATAAAAATGTAAATGTAACTGTTGTACCTCCTTGGAGAGACCCAAGAGTTCTAGGAGGGGGAGAGTGTAGCGCTGTGTTTAAACTTTTACTGTGGCAGTACCTATTTTTGGCCACCGGAGGGAGACAAGCGCGATCAGAGACACTGAACATTGGGACTACATTTCCCGGCGTGCTTTGCAAACAGACAGGAAGTGGGTGGGACACAGGACGCTGTACATCCTGAGCCTCGTGGAGAACGCGCCAGAGCGCGCCAGGGAGTGCATGGAAGAGGACGCAGTGCTGCTGAGCGGAATCGTGACCAGGCCGGAGCGCAAGTGTGGCCTATCAGGAATCGAGTGGGGTTATCCTGCCTTGCCAGAAGGAGCCTTACCCACCGGCCATCACCACCAAGTGTATTTCAGACAAGCTGAGGACCCCGAGTAAGGAGTACCGCGAGTCCAACGGATGGGAGAGCAGGCGGTAGCTGGACAAGTCCGGGCCGGAACACAGAGAGCCTGAATATCGATCCAATAGCGGGTATCCCAGCACGGAGACAAGCGGAGAGACGTCCTGGGTCAGCGGAGCCTGGGTGATCAGCGGATGGGTGAGAGGCCTCCAAGGCCGTTTCCACAAAAGTTCAAGCACGCTGTTGTTTATTTCTGAAACCCACAGGGCCCCAACGTGACTAGTCGAAGACATCGCTTAAAAGATTCACTGGCCAGTTGAATAGTACCCGGGTACCATAACACACACATACACTCACAATTCGGGACTTAACCTGTTCGGGACTCACTCCTTAGTATTCGAAAAAGGGGAAAGATTCACATCTTATTTTATTTTCCGCTGCGCGTTTCTCGTAATTACGAATCATTGTATTTTTTTCTGCTCGGTCGCGTTTTCCAGAAATACGAAGTCTCGCATTTCTTTTTCCCGCTGCGCGTTTACCGCAATACGAAATACTGTAAATATATCTACAAACACCGTGTATTATTATATGCCTTTTACTTCAGTAAACTATTTAAATTATAAAATCCACAACGGTGCTGGAGTATATTTATTCCCTAGTGCGGGGAGACTGACCCGTGGTTCATTTTCAGTGGCTCCTCCGGGAGTGAGCGCTACACTATAATTTTCATATACAGGCATTATGCCCACGTAGAGGTATCATTTTCATATTGATTTGGTATTTTTTTGAAGCTACATTGCTAATAATCTCATTAGGATCCCGATAAATCCCCATAAGCAGGATATCTGACTAGGACTGCTGCATTTACTCCAATTTCTTCTACTGCATAACCCATATGAAAAAGAAAAATGGATTCCATCTGCAGGTTTATTCAGAGAGCCGATCTGGCCCCCAAATGTCACCGAACAGGGAATTTCCCCATAGTGTGACATTTCAGGGCCATTCGTCTATTCAGAGAGCAGGCAGGTCGCCAAATTTTGGCGAACTGCCAGCAAGTACGGTGCTTGTTCGAAGGCAGTGAAATTCTCCATCGAGAAGCAATAGTTAATCTATTCAGAGAACACCGAACAGCAGTGAAAAGTTGCCGAAATGCCCTGCTGTTTGGAGGTTTCATTCGATAAGGTTTATTCAGCGAATCCCATAGGCTTCAATGTTAAAAATATTCCCATTTTTATACAATATCTAATAAATCATTTATTATTTTAATCTGCAGTAAAAAAGTCTATTTATTTATTTATCTTTTTTTGCAGGTTTTTTTAATAGCAGATTTTCTTTTTTCTGTAACAGACCATTTTATTATCATTCATAGGACCTGATACGTTAATTCCAGGCATTTTCATTCCGTAGTTTTTTTTTACCCGTCTGGCGGCTTGTCGGCTGCCTTTGGCGGCCCTCCGACGGGTTTGCGGCGGATGTTGGCATGGCGGGCAACGGGTTTGCGGCAGGTTGGTGGCAGCATTCAGTGGCCGATTCCCTGCACTTTGGGGACCCTGCGGTGAATGCTGAATTCATCACAGGGTGGGGAAATTTGATCCATTATTTAGTAGGAAAACTAAAAATTCATTACTTCAAAAGTCCAGGAGAAAAGAGTGCAATGATAAAATGCTAGCACTCTATCATTTTCAGATCAACAAAGGAAATAAATTATAATTTTTCCCCATCATAGTAAACTGTAGTCATAGAAATCCACAAACATTAGGAGAAATTAAGCATGTTGTTAAAAATGGGCAAATTTCAGATTGCTTACTAGTTTCTTACTTTGATACTTTAGTCTGTTTGACATGCACGTTTTGAAGATTCCACAGCCCACTGGCAAATGTCTAAATCCCACTTGGATGACTTGTCAAATGGCTTTAACATTAATTTAAATGATACTTAGCTTGCATTGCTAGAAAGCATTAGATTGCAGTAGTGTAGAAATGATTTCTTGTTGCTTTAGCAGAAATGCAAATCTAAATGCTATAGTTGCTATATAGAAATGCAAGTTATGAAAGGGTATTTTATAGGGATTTTGAATTTCCCAGCTTCCAGTCTTCAGATCGGTCACTAGTGATGCCAGCAGGCAGAGAGCGTGCCAACATCACCCTCTGAGACCGCCCATGACAGCAAGAATTCTCAGAGAGGCAGCCGATGGATCGGCTCTGCGTGATTGAGATTCTGAAGCAGGTGAGTACCTCTAGCAGACAGTGCATATACCTCTCTTACTCTTAAAGCTTACTCTTAAAGGGTTTGAAGCTCAGCATCATTCCAGATACCCAGAGAGATGATGTTGTCTTCTCACTCTGTCGTGCCTGGCTGTGGTACACCATCTCCCTCCGCACCCACCTGGTGCCATCCCTTGATCTTGGTCATCGTCATGCAGGCAAGACCTGGAGGGCTTCCTGCACCGGTGCCTGGCTAGTTTTGCTTGACTGGGTGGTTGTGGGGATCTGCCACTGTGCTGGGACAGGTTGATCCTCCAGGAACTTCAGATACACTGCGTTTTGCGGCTCTCCTCCGCACCACCTAGGAATAACAGCCCAAGATGTTTTTTGGGACAGGTAATCCCTACAACACTTTGGGGTGTGGAGCGGGTGGAGGCCCTGATTGACAGCTACTAGGATTATTTGAGAAGAGGGCTCACTTCCCCATGTGGGAGCCAATGGGAAAGTGAGGTGTCACCATTCAGGGGGGCATGGCCACCTCACCTGTCTTTAAATGCCGTCCTGATCGTTTGGCCAGTGCTACAGCATCACTCCACTTCCTTCAGTACATCCTACCTGCAGATTTCTTTCAATAGTCTTATTGTGTACCAGTCCCAGATAGTTCCCTGTTTTCGTCTGTTTGCTGCATGCCTCTACCTGGCTTCCTTCTTGACTACGCTCCTTGAATCACCCTATTCTGTACTTCGCTCCTGAATTGTGCCTCTGCAAGTAGTTCCTCAATTATATTCATGGAGTAATACGAGTCTGCCTACACGTGATGTAGTAATGACACATACATTTAAATAGCTTTTACTCTTGATAGCTATGAGATGCCTGAGGTTGTGCTAGATATAGTGTCCCTGCCTGGTTGAATGTGAATTACTAGAGGAGGATGTGGACCATTTGACATAGGGATTTGTTGCAGCCTACAGGCATTATTTTATCTGCATTTTAATGGGGAAGGTGGCTTTCCACCACACAATCATGAGGTCCAACCATTGGGAAACCTAGCCGAAGATTCAGTCTAAAGTAAACTCAGCAAGTTCCTACACAAACTATACCTAGCTCAGTATTGTATCAGCTCAGCAACTGAATAAAAGTAAAGCTACATTCCCTAAGGCCTGTTCACACCTGGGCATTTTACAGCGCGTTCCTACACGCTGTAAAACACTCAAACACTGAAATCCCATTATTTCCTATGGGCATGTTTCACACCTAAATGCCCTACGCCCAAATAAGTACAGGAGCTTCTTTGGGGCGTATTACAGCGCGTTTGGAGCCATAGATTTCAAAAACACGTACAACACACGTTTCTGATTGTCAAAAACGCTCATAAAACGCCCGACAAAAAAGTGCATAAAACGCGCATATGAGATACGCTCAGGTGTGAACCTAGCCTAAGACTCACCTGGAGGATCAGATTTCTCATTTAAAAGGTGAGTGAGGCTTTGAAATTTATTCAACCTCACCTCAACATACTGTACTTTGATTCTTCACACCGATGCACACTGAACTGAAAATCAAGCTGGGAACTATTACAGGTTATTCACTTTGTTAAAAAAAAAAGCAGCAATTGTATGTTCAATAAACCTCACAATAACCATGCATTTTCAACTGATGATGACTCTAGACTGACCTCTGGTAACCTTCATTGACTATCAGGATTGATATTGTGAGTCTTACTTGGGCTTGAGTTGGGATGGATAGAAGTGGTTTATATGCGTGGCCATTGCGATTTTATTACACCTGAGTCAATAAAAGTAGCTAATTGATGCTGAGCATCTCAGCTATGACTTTGCATGACAAAAAGGTTTTTAGAATAGTAATGATTTTCTATCGAGTTGTGTATTAATCAGTTCATTTTAAACAGTTATTTTAATTTTCTGTTATTTCTGTGAAACTATCTTCTGGCTAAAATAGCAAATGTTTTTTTTTTACTTTGACCCTTTAACTGTGGCATAAAAGTCAGAAATAAAGCCTCTCAATGTGAAAGTAATGAATTTTGCCATTTCTGAGCTGCAGTCTCCTTGTGGGTTCTCATCCACAGAATTCAGCTTACAATGGAACCATACTGAGCTTTCGTTTGTGCTGCACTGATTACAACTCTATAACATATTTTATTCTCGATTTTAGCTTTTTTTTTTAAATAAAAATTTTACTTTTCACAAAGGGGGAGAATTGAATTATCAATATGATTTTTTCAAATCAAATTTAGTTCATCCTTCTGATGATAGGACTAATGGACCATTATAAACCATTATCTCACTCTCTCATGTACATTTTACTAGGGGTTATTCTCCAACTGTTGACAGTTATTTAGTACACTCACAAAATAGTATTTCTACACTTTTTTGTGTGTTTGCAAATCTGTCAGAGACATATTTTTTCCTTGTGTTTTGTTTGCGTTTGTTTCCACCGCATTAGGCTCATGGGTAGAACATTACTGTGAGTTTTATTGTTGTGGTGTACTGTGATACGCTCATCCACACTGCACATTACTGTGAGTTTTGTTGCAATGGACCTCTGTGACAGGTTTATACACACTGCACATTACTGTACATTTTATTGCCATGGAGCACTGTGATTACTAATATGTGTGGGTAAAACTATGTTTTGTTTTTTATTGAACAAGATACGTATCTGGTCAGCGTGAATGAACGCAAGGGGACTCGGACGGCTTCTCAAATGACGTCACCAACAATAGTACATAATCGGAGAAGAAAGACAAAAACTAGGTGCAGTATAATCACAGGTGGGTGGATACTTTCGATATTCTTATGGTCAATAAACTCACAAAAAAAGAGCCTCAACACTGGTTCTGAGTGGGTGGACGCCTTTGGGTTGTTTATCTTGAATATTTTCTCAGGTAACCCACTCCTTAACGTCGGGGATTCCTCACCACATCCGTTAGAAATAGGAAAGAAAAACAGAGACAGACTCTTGTGCGTATCTGGTGCAAATTATGTGATGTAAGACCATAACAAGTGGGAACTCACATTTGTTGGAGCTATTCCAAGCTCGAAGTGGGAGGCATATGGGTTTCGTTGGTCAAACCCAATTAAAAACCAAACATGCAGGAACTGGTTCTTCTTTAAAATGTACAATGGGGAAGTACTGCGGATCTCAAGTGACGGTACTACCTGCAACACATACAAAACATGACTTCAGGCCAGTGTTGAGGCTCTTTTTTTGTGAGTTTATTGACCATAAGAATATCAATATCGTCCGAGCCCCCTTGTGTTCATTCGCGCTGACCAGTTACGTATCTTGTTCCATTTATTTTTGGTTTGGGGGAAACCACTGTCCATCTGGTTTGGCTGGGTATTCGGAGGTTATATTGTGGACGCTTACCATTCTCGTCCTTGTATGTTTTGGTTTTATATTTGGGTTGCAGCATTTCATCCTTGGACCCAGGCAACACAGTGTCTTGGGCCAGTCTGCACCACTACAATGCAAGGATGGGAGAGCCAGGCCTCACAGGACACACAACCCAACCAGTACACCTCAAAACCGCCACACTTCTACCTGACATAAGCAGTGCCTACGGAATGAGTACACACAGTAAACCATTTTCATGATTTTTTTGTGTATGTATAAAGGTCTCCATACATTCAGGGGGTGCAGGTGTCCTTTTAGGGGCACCTCCATATATTCAGGTAATGCAAGTGTCTTTTTAGGGGTTCCTACATACTTTCAGAGGAAGCAGGCATTTTTTTGTCCTTGCCTGAAATTATCACAGACGGATGACTGCTGTTATTTGAAATGATTAACTTAACTGGCTCATTGTATTGTACATTAAAACCAAAGGGGTTATTCAGAGCGCACCAAAATGTCATCAGTATTTTGCAGCATTCACCGCTGGTCCCCGAAGTGTGGCGAATCTACCTGCCGAATGCATTTTCAAACCACTGGAAAGCTGCTGAACGAATAAAAAAACTGCCAAATCGATCCGAAAAATCACCACAAAACCCGCCAAATTGATCACATAATCTGCTGAAAAATTCTCAGATGCATCTGCTGATCCACAGACCAGACCGCCAACTGAAAAAAGTTGAGCAACCCCCGTACAGGGGTAAAAAAAAGCAAAAAACTCGGCAACTTTTAAAAAGCGTTTTCAAGAATACTACTGCATGAAAATGCATGGAAATAACATATGAGGTCCTATGATTAATAATAAAAAGGTCAGTTACAGAAGAAAACCCCTGCCATTTAAAAAAAAATTGAAATAAAAGGTTGCCGAAAAAATTCCAAAAAATGGCTAAAAAATCCTTTAAAATAAATAAGTAAAAAGACTTATTGCTGCAAATGAAAAGAATAAACAGTTGAATAAATATTTAAGAAAACATTGAATTTTTTTTAACATTGAAACTTATGGGATTCACCTGATTAAACCTGCCAAATGAAACCACCGAAAATCAGGGCATTTCACAGACATTTCGGTGCTGTTCAGTGTTCTTTGAATAGATTAACCATTACTTCTCTATGGGGATTTCCCTGCTGCCGAAGGTCACTGTATTGGACTGGCTATTCACCAATATTGCCAGCTTTTTGAATAGCCAAATGTTCATGAAATTGCACCGTAAAGGGAAATTCACAGTTTGGTGCAATTTTGTGGCCAATTCAGTGTTCTTTGAATAACCCCTCAAGTAAATCTATGTGTGCTCAGGGCAGAGCCTCATGGATTCTTGTACCTGGGTCCTGAAGTTTCAAATTACACCTACATTAGGATTAGGATTTGATTTTGAGGAGAAGGCGGGTTATCCACAAATCTGTTATTTCAATCTTAATTTTCAGACTTAACTGGGCGGTCTCATTTTTTTGTGAATTTTGTCGGTTCCTGTGGCATTTTATCCTTGGGAGCTCTGAACTCTAGGGGCCCTATTTTGCTGTTGTAAAGGAGAGCTTGTACCTTCCTTACCGTTACTGCACCAATTTTGCATGGCTGCCCTCAAAACGAAATGCAGACGCAGTCTGATAACAGCAGTTATCTTGATGTCAAAAAGAGAATAGGGCTCTGGAACTTTAACTAAATCGATGTGTAGTAAATCCATGGCAATGACTTTTGTCTACAGCGAACTACATAGAAATTACCAATTAAGACGTTGTGACAGTAGTTCATTGGTATTTTAACCAGTGGAAATCTAAATTAAATCTGTTCCTTATGGGCTTGCTCAATTTTAGTATTTTTTGTAACATTATTACTTGCATGAATTAGTCACGTAAACACAGAGAATGAAAAATGTGTAGGAATGAAAACAGTGATTAGTAATGCGATCAATGGCAGAAAAATGCTACCATTAGAGGTTGTCAGCTAAACACAGTATAATTGGTCTCTGACAAGTTACAATATAATACCTCAGTCTCCAGGGAGCGTGATTTATGTTTAATTCAATACATGCAATGGATCACAGTTTAATCAAAGCTGACATTTCTTTTGCTTAATGCTTGTCTGAGCAGGAACATCAATAAGAGAAGAAATGAGTGGGCTTATTTCTAAGGATGAACATCCCTGCGAGATACAGGTAACGTGCTTTTATCTATGCAAAATACTTCATTAACGCAGTAAGGGGCATATTTGTTACAGTCATCGTTGTTACTGAATAAATGCAGTGTTGTATAACAACACATAAAATAATTTGTTTGGCCTTGAAACCATAGCTGGCTGCAGGAATGATCCAATACAATGTGTGCCCTGAAACCTATATTTTAGGTGCCCTCCAGCCTCTAATTGCACATACCAAAACAAACTCAAGCACTTTATTCCTTTTCTGTAATGCAAATCAAGATTGCATGAAAACGTGCTTATCTAACATACTGGGGTGGACGGACAAGCTTTTGATTTAAGGCAAATTGTGGATTATTCCAGCCTTGGTGTTAGAATAATCTTAATTTTAATAAAGACTGGAGGCTTTATACTTTGCAGTTATTTTCCTTTGCTGAAACTTCTAGCAGCAAAGAAAAACAAGAAATATCAATCAGAAAACAAGTCCTCCAAACCCTAAATGACTCTGGTCCACCTTCAACTCTCTCCTCCACCGACCAGCACCTTCCCCCTCAACTGCCTTTAGCGCTCAGGACCTGGCAGATTACTTTTTAAATAAAATCCTAACTATCAGAAGCAACATCCCAACACAAGATAATAATCTGCCACCTCCACTCCAGGAAAGCCACATCGGCTACCCTCTGTCGATTCCTCCCAGCCACTGAGGAGGAAGTCATTTCCTTACTGTCCTCTTCACATTTCACCACTTGCCCGCTTGACCCCCATTCCCTCACATCTAATACCTCCACTCCCCTCCTACCTCACCCCTGCTTTCACACACATCTTCAATATTTCTCTCCACCGGCTCTTTCCCGTCCACCTTAAAACATGCGCAGGTTAGCCCTATACTAAAGAAGCCCTCCCTCGATCCCAACTCTCCATTCAACTACCGTACTGTATCCCTGCTTCCGTTCACATCTAAGCTCTTGGAAAAACTAGTTTTCAACCACCTCTCCCTCTTCCTGTCATCCAATTCCCTACTTGACCCCCTGCAATCAGGCTTCCGTCCCCTACACTCAACTGAAACTGCCCTCACCAAAGTCACCAATGACCTCCTAATTGCTAAAAATCACGACCATATATTCTATTCTCATCCTGCTTGACTTCTCGGCTGCTTTTGACACTGTCGACCACCCCCTCCTTCTACAAACTCTCAGCTCTCTTGGTCTCTGTGATACGGCACTCACTTGGGTCGACTCCTATCTATTCAACATGTCCTTCTCAATGTCACTTGCTGGTAACTCCTCCTCTTCATTGACTTTATCGGTTGGTGTACCTCAAGGCTCTGTCCTTACTCGTCTGCTCTTTTCTATCTATACCTCCTCCCTGGGAAAAATCATTAACAGCTTTGGCTTCAATTACCACCTCTATGCTGATGATACTCAGCTCTACCTCTCTACCCCAGATCTCTCTCCTCCTGTCCTTTCCAAAGTCAGCGACTGTTTATCTGGCATTTCCTCCTGGATGCCTCTCACCAACTAAAGATTAACATGTCCAAGACTGAGCTCCTACTAATTCCTCCTTCTAATGCCTCACCACCTCCTGACTTTTCTATCATGGTTGATAGTATCCTTATCTCCCCATCAAACCAAGTTTGCTGTCTTGGAGTTACACTTGATTCTGCTCTTTCCTTCATCCCCACATTCAATCTCTTTCCTCCTCCTGCCGCTACCAACTATGTAATATTTCCAGAATTCGGCCATTTCTTACAGCTGACACCACAAAGCAACTCATCCACGCCCTTGTAATCTCCCGACTTGACTTTTGTAATAATCTTCTAGCTGGTTTCCCTCTCTCCTGCCTCTGCCCCCTACAATCCATTCTGAATGCCACTGCCAGTCTCATCCACCTCACCCGCCGCTCGGTCTCTGCTGCTTCTCTCTGCGAATCCCTTCACTGGCTCCCCTTCCACTGCAGAATTAAATTCAAAATCCTTACCCTGACCTACAAAGCTCTCACTAACTCTGCTCCCCACTACCTGTCCTCATTAATCACCAAATACAACACGGCCTACTCCATAAGGTCAAAAGTGACCTGCGCCTAGCTTCTCGCGCATCACCTCTTCACATGATAGACTACAGGATTTTTCGTGCGCAGCCCCCATCCTCTGGAACGCTCTCCCTCGTACGGTCAGATTTTCCCCTAGTTTCTCATCCTTCAAGCGCGCCCTTAAGACTTTGATATTTAGCGAAGCCTACCACCCGACTCACTGACGCAACCAGTTCATCACTCTCACTTTGCAGTCCATCACTCTCATTTTGCAGTCCTCTTCTCCTGTTTCCACCCCAACCCTTCTAGATTGTAAATTCCCACAGGAATAGGGCCTTCGTTTCCTCCTGTACTGGTTTGTCAAATGTTGTTCAATGTATTGTAACTCTGTCTATACTGTACATTGTACAACGCTGCGGAACATGCTGGCACTTTATAAATAAAGATTAATAATAATTAAAAATAATAATGAATATGAAACTGTCTGTAAACCCCTCCCAAGTCATCTTTTCTTTGTGGATGAAGGCTCAGGAAAAAACTGGAACATGAGTAAAAACCGTGAATGAAAAAAGAAGTGGTCCATAATCGAACAAAGAACCTCCAATGGGAGAACAGGAGAAAACTTTGCAAAGGATACACGAATGAACCCTCACGACGGATGAACAGAGGAAACAGAGGCATGGACCAGTAGAAGTATCTCCACAAGGGCCAACAGGAGTGTTGAGGAAATCCTCAGAAGAAACTTTGCAAAGGATCGGAGTAGAAGGCTGATTCATCATTGCCAAGGCTCAAACTGGTAGGTGAGAAAGAATAGTGACAGTATCACGTAGTAATAAATGGTCAACAGAAGGTAGAGGTAACTAACTTGTACAAAGTGTGGAAACCCTGTTAACTAGTCTAGACGTAATGTTACGGACAAGCAAGAAAACATTCTAAGCATATAAAGGCACTCAAAACAAAACAAACGCTAAACAGAAATGGAAATTCTCAACGATAAAAGAAGGACATAGGAGAAAAACTACACACCCAAAAAAGGCAAGGAATGTATTGATAAGATTTATTTCCATTTCTTTTAATTATATATAAGCATATAACACAAGAAAGATAGAGAAAAATACATAAGGGGGAGGAGAACTATTTGCATCCTGTCTTTACTAAAATTAAGATTATTCTAGCACAAAGGATAATCCACAAGACAGGATGCTTCATAGTTTGAAATTTCAACGCTGCACCAAGCTCAAAGCAGCATGAGGATGAGGTCTGAAATAGAAGGCACAAAAAATTGATCCCTTCAACACTCAACAGCAGCTAGAATATCTGACAGAGAACTGTCAGAGTCCAGTACGATGGAAGCAGATTCGCATCATACCGAATGCGCACAAAAAGACTCTGGAACGCCCACCTGACTCAGCAGCCAGCGAACGCACCTGGCGAGAGTAGGAAATAGGAAACTAACAACTGACCCGTAACACAGGAGCACACTGAACTAGTGTGCAACAGATAAGCCTGAGTGCAGTGGGCAACCCAGAGAAGTGGATCAGCAGGGAAATAAGGGTTGAAGAACTCTGATGAGAGGGTCTTAGTGTGGTGAGAAATGGTAAAAATACCCCCTTAGGGAGGAAAGGAGATGGCATGCTCATCGAAAGCCCTAATGTCTGACAATCGACAGAAAGGCACCAGACTCAAAAGGAACGTTAACTTAGATGAAAAATGTTGGAAACAGAGTATCCCATTATTGGGCCAGCATCTCAAAAACGCGAGTACCTCAGACAAGTCCCAAAATTTGGAATATCGAGGCTGTGGGGAATTTGAGAAATGGATGCTCTTATGCAGGCAGGAGACCGCTGGGTCCTGGCCTACTGGGACACCTGAGATGGGAATGTGTGCGGTAGAGATAGCCAACTAGAATAGGTTCATAGTACAGTATGCCTTACCATCCGAAAATAGACTCGCTTGGAAATTTAAAATTAAAGAGATAGAGGCTGAAGAGGGAACAGCTTGTTGTACCAGATAACAGCTACACCATTTGCTCTATTTCACCCGGCAGCACTTTCCTGGCCCATGAATCCCATAAGAGGGTTCTAGCCGTGTCCGATAATCCTGGTGGAGATTATCAAAGACCCTCTGCTCCCACTTGTTTCACTTACCCAGTCCCTTAGATTGTAAAATCACGGAATGTCTGGCTGAGTACTTGGTTAAAGTGCTGTATTACCTGGACAGCTATCCCTTGGGCAGGGCTGTCTTTTCCTATTTTATCATGTATGTCTCATGTTTCTGCTCCCCCATTGTAAAGCGCTACGGAATATGTCTGTGCTGTGTAAATTACAGAAAAAAGTTAGTGCTGTTGCACTTAATCCGGACTGGTTTTTGAATACTGAGGAGTGGACGAACTTGCACTTAACCCTTTCCCGCCGCAGGACACTCTATGCTGTACTGGCGGCGGGAGGGCTTTGAAAACGCAGGGTGTACAGGTACGCCCTGCTGTCTTCAATGGGGCTGCCTCGGCCCCTCCTCGCAGCTGACGCGTGGTGCGCTTCATTGGCTGCAGTGGGACAGTTTGAACTTAATATATTTCAATAATACATTAGTGTGAGTTTTATTGCTGTTGAGCTCTGTGATACGCTCATACACAGTGCACATTACTGTGCGTTTTACTGCTGTGGATTCTGTCATATGCTCATACACACTGCACATTACTGTTAGCTTTAGTACTGTGGAGCTCTGGGATACACTCATACACATCGCACATTAATGCGAGTTTTACTGCTGTGGATTCTGTAATACACTCAAACACACTGCTAATTACTGTGAGTTTTACTGATGTGGAGTTCTGTGATACACCCACACAAAGAGCACATTACAGTGAGTTTTATTATTGTTGAGTTCTGTGATATGTTCATGCACACCACACATTACTGTGAGTTTGATTGCTGTGGAGCTCTGTGATATGGGTGGGTATGTTTTGGTTGGCATGTTTTTCTTTTGGGGGGGTCAGCATTTCATCCTTGGACCAGGCAGCACAGTGTCCTGAGCTGGCCCTGCCCAACAGGAGGCTGACACTGTAAGACGTGGTATGACGACATCAGAGCAACCATTCTTTTTACCCAGTCGCTCTGACGTCGACCTACAAACAGTGTGCTGGGTGTCCGGATTCTGAAAGAGAAGGCCCATACACAGACCGATCGCTATCTCAACATGTGTATGTGCCGACTGGGTCGTCGGAGCAAGTAAATATCAGTATAGGGGTGCTTGTGCATATATGTGTGTTTAGTTGTCTGGGGGTGGTTAGGTAGGTGTGTGTGTGTATATTTAGGTGTACAAGGTGTGTGTAGGTGCCTGGATAGGTATATAATTAGGCTGTGTAGGCATACGTACAATGGTTTGAGTATGGGGTGCTTATCGAGATGTGTGCATGTAGTGTTTCTGTACGGTGGTAGACAAAGTGGGCTGCTCACTGTAAAATGCCCATGCCTATTTTTTGTCTCAGTCCAGGCCTGATGTTGTATATTCAGAGAATGCTTCAGACTGGGTTTTTTGCCTTCTTTTGGATCAACAGCAGTAGGTGGTGTGTGAAAGGCAGAACTCAATGGACATACGCCTTTTTTTCAGCCTATGTATACTATCTTATTATTTAGCTTGATTATTTGCTTGGAAAACGAAGAGAAGTATATTTTTTATCCTAAAGTGGTCTGGTTTAGAAGGTGGTTTTAAATAAATCGAAATGACTAAAAGGATGTCGAAAAGGGCTCTTCAGAGTATACAGCGTTGTTGCTATACCATCTCAAGTAAAACAGGAAAGCTCTTTTTAAGCAAACTGAACTAAATCTTAATTTGTTTTTTTTTATTACAAATAGGATAATATTGTAAGAAAATGCAGGTTTTTATTATAATCTGTCAGAAAAGCAGCTTTCAGTACAAAATACTTTATAGATTAATTCTAATAGCAGACGCATCATATTCCTAAATTCACAGCATGATTAAATATTTGTTACAGTTCTTTCATCTATCTTTATTGCTTTGTAGCTTTCCTGTACATTTAAATTGTGTAGATTTTTATAATGTATGTGTAGCGCTCACTCCCGGAGGAGCCGCTGAATTTAACCTTGGGTTAGTCTCACCGCACTAGGGAATAAATATACACCTGCACTGTTGTGGATTTTATAGATTATATACTTTACTGATCCCAATAAAGTGGCATATATAATGTGAACACGGTATATGAGCGACAGGATTTTCGTAATGCGGGAAAAACACGCGGCGGCAAAAAGGAAAGTTTAACCCCTTTGTTTCTGGAGTGTAAGTCCCGTGAAAGTAATGTCCCAAAAAGGTGTGTGTGTGTGTGTGATCTCAGGTACCCGGGTACTATATTCGACTGGCCAGTGAATGGATTTAGCAAATCTTCGACTAGTCACGTTGGGGCCCTGTAGATTTAAACAATACTGAAGCGTGCTTCGTTAAACTTTGACTGTGGCCTGCTGGAAGGCCTCTCACCCATCCGCCAGACAATCTGTTCCGCTGCCCGATCAAGGATGTCTCTCCGCTGGATTACACCGGAACTCTGTGCCACCGGATCCGCTTCTCCTGCTTGTCCGATTTTGGTAACGAGAACTTCGGCCTACCGCCTGCACTCCCAGTGGATCATCGCGGTTCTCCTTACATGGGGTCCAGCCGGAGCCAGCTTCTTGCCCTCAGACCTCCCAGCTTTGCATAGACAGATCTCTGCAGGGTCACTGTCCCGGTCCCCAGCACCAGCGAGGTAGCACCTGCGCTCTGGCCTGGTCACGATCTTTAACAGCTCTGCCTGCATCCTTCTCCTTTCAACGCCCAGCTCACTCTGTCTCTCCTCTGCACAAAGCTGCGGATGTCCTTCCTCTCTCTCACACACACTTCCTGTATCCACCGCAAAGCATGATGGAAAGCGTAGTTCCATTTATGCCCAGCATAGTCCATTATGCCTCTGTCTCTCCCTGGTGGCCACAATAAGTAAATGCAGCAGAACAAAGTCTTTTTAAAGCAGCGCTACACTCTCCCCCCCTAAACTCTTGGGTCCTCCCAAGGGCATGTAACGGGTACATGTATCGGTCATACATAACACAACATAACATAACACAACAGTTCTCACTTTAACCTATATATTCAGGGTTGACAACAGGCAGCAAATATCCTCAATCTCACCCAAACCCCTAGACACCTCTGCAAGTAGGGCTGACACTTCAGGAAACCTCCGCACAGTTGTTACAGCTTCCTCTGTGCTATGTCCTGGTGAATCATACGTGAGTCTCTGAGGGGGTCGTACTGAACGTTTAGGTTCAAATTTTTCAGGATCCTCTTCAGTCGGGAGAGCTGACTCCACAGGCTCAATTCTCTCTCCTGCAGACTGAGTAGATACATCTTCGGTGTATGAACCTTCCAGGGAAGGCATAGAACTGTCATCACCCGATACGTCTTCAGGTGGGTGAGACGCATTTACGGGCTCAATTTTCTCATCAACAATCGAAGCAAACACTTCCTCGGAATATGAGCCCTCCAGTGAAGGCATAGAACTGTAATCTATGGATATTTCCTCTAGAACTTCAGGAACTTCAGGCGCTTGAGTCATAACTTCAGAAATATCAGGCTCTAAATCACTCTCACCCCGGTCAGGTGTCCACACCCAGCTCAGACACCAGCCTTCTTCTTCACTGTCTTCTTTACTCTCTCCGACGGGATGTAACTGCTGAGACCGAGTAATAGAAGTCGGACGAGATATAGGCAGATTAGGCAAAGAGAATTTGTCTCCAATCGGTACTTGTACAGTCTTTCCTGACCGTAGGACCTTCTCTGTCCCTTCCATTCTCCTCAGCATTCTCACTTCTGTAGTGGCTCTCTGTTCTTTGACCCTCCGTGGACAGGCCGGTCGTGACATCGAGTGTGCCTTCTTAGGAGCAGGACTCTCTTCCGTGACCAGTGGGGTTAAGAGGTGTCTCAACACATCAGTGTTCATCCCCACTATCATAGAACTTCGATTAGCTCCCGAGGGACGAGGACACACAATTGCCAACGTGTCACATACTCCCGGTTGTCCAGCGATTACCAAACTGAATTCTAGCTTCACCTCTATATATCCATCATAGGGAAACCTCTCCGTTCTCATACCCCAGATTTCGAGATCCTTCAATTTCTTCAGGGGTATATGCTTCAAATATCTCTGATAGAAGTCTCGGTAAATCAGCGTTACTTGAGCACCCGAATCTAGAAGAGCCTTAGTATAGACTCCTTCCACTTGAACCGGGGTGATGGGCGAAGGACCTATCAACTTGTCAGGGAACTTTTTCGTAGCAGCAGGAGATGTAGACCCAGTCTGTTGTACTCTAACCCTCGTCCTCATACGTGGCGACTGAGGGTGAGCATTGTCTTCCCGTGACGTAGGACCGGACCTCCAGGTAGAGGCTCTCCTAGTTCTAGCAGGTACATACTGTATAGGGACCCTCCCTGTCTCCTTTCTGGGCACTGAGCCTTGAAATGGCCCAATTCCCCACAGGCGAAACATCTTCCCCACGAGGATGAGGGCATACTTTCTTCCTGTGGCTCATTTGAAAATCCCCTGTCGGAGGCCACGGCCACAGCTGCTGTTCGTATATCTGAGAGAGACCTCTGTATTTCAGTCTGCATTTCTGCTACTTTCAAGATTTCCCGGCATAGATCCGTGTGTCTCTGTTCCATCTTAACTTGGGCTTCTTGTACTTTCTTGAGAGTCTTTTGTATCTCACTATACACCTGGTTTGATGACTTTTGGGTTATCTCCGGCTCATATGTCTCTTCCGGATCATCTTCATCTGATGAACACTCGTTATACCCTATAGGTTGCGCATAGACCTTTTCTCCCCTTCTTGCAAGCTTCTCTTCCAGTAATTTAACTCTTTATTACCTTCTCGAGTCTTTAGTTGCAACATCACAGGGTCTAAGGGTAAAGCACCTTTCAAAATCTGACGCATTCTAACCTGATCTACTGTAGTGGGGTCTGCTCCTTTCTTCAACAGTACTTGGTACAGTATCTTATCCAGGCGCCTCATGTATTCTGTCATCTTCTCACCCTTTTTCTGGTAAGTATGTTCATACTGGTACATGAGCTCAGCAGCCTTTTCCGTTCGCCCGAAGACTTCCTGTAATATCTTCAGGTAATCTAGAGCAGTACAGTCTCTCTTACTCAGTTTCAGATTCCTGACAGCCTCTGACGCAGGTCCCTTCAAGCTCTCAGTAATTCTTTGCTTCTTCTGCGCTTCACTCATCCAGAGCCTGCATCGCCTGTTCTACCCATTCTTCGAAGGTTTCTTCTCCCACCAGAGTTGACAAGTTTCCTGAAATTTTTTCCAACTTCCGATACCCGAAGCTGATATAAGAAGGGTGGGCCCTCTGACACTTAACTAAGAGGTCTCCAATAGCAGCAATGAACTCCGGCCCGATCATGGCCAGTGGGCTGGATGCAGGAATATTCGCAGAATCACCACGTGGCTTACTTGGCTGGATCAGACGAACTTCCACGTCATCGGTTAGCTGCATACTCACGCCCTGAAAACACATGGGAACATCCTTTCTCCACTCAAAAAGAACATACATGTGAGAAGTCTCTGCGTTCACTTTAATGTCTGCTAGAAACCCCCGCTGATTAGGCGCCAACGCTGCCACGGCCCGGCGGATCTGTTCTTCTGCCCAGGTGCCTGCAGGAATATCCATTACTACACTCAACTCTAATTGGCCACCCTGTGCTTTACACCACTCTGCTGCTTCGTCTGGATCCATAATTAACCCTTTAGATGCGGTTTCTACAGAGACTGGAAATCCCGGAACGAGCCCTGACGTGTAGCGCTCACTCCCGGAGGAGCCGCTGAATTTAACCTCAGGTTAGTCTCACCGCACTAGGGAATAAATATACACCAGCACTGTTGTGGATTTTATAGATTATATACTTAACTGATCCCAATAAAGTGGCATATATAATGTGAACACGGTATATGAGCGACAGGATTTTCGTAATGCGGGAAAAACACGCGGCGGCAAAAAGGAAAGTTTAACCCCTTCGTTTCTGGAGTGTAAGTCCCATGAAAGTAATGTCCCAAAAAGGTGTGTGTGTGTGATCTCAGGTACCCGGTTACTATATTCGACTGGACAGTGAATGGATTTAGCAAATCTTTGACTAGTCACGTTGGGGCCCTGTAGATTTAAACAATACTGCAGCGTGTTTCGTTAAACTTTTACTGTGGCCTGGAAGGCCTCTCACCCATCCGCCAGACAATCTGTTCCGCTGCCCGATCAAGGATGTCTCTCTGCTGGATTACACCGGAACTCTGTGCCACCGGATCCGCTTCTCCTGCTTGTCCGATTTCGGTAACGAGAACTTCGGCCTACCGCCTGCACTCCCAGTGGATCATCGCGGTTCTCCTTACACAGGGTCCAGCCGGAGCCAGCTTCTTGCCCTCAGACCTCCCAGCTTTCAATAGACAGATCTCTGCAGGGTCACTGTCCCGGTCCCCAGCACCAGCGAGGTAGCACCTGCGCTCTGGCCTGGTCACGATCTTTAACAGCTCTGCCTGCATCCTTCTCCTTTCAACGCCCAGCTCACTCTGTCTCTCCTCTGCACGAGGCTGCGGATGTCCTTCCTCTCTCACACACACTTCCTGTATCCACCGCAAAGCATGATTGAAAGCGTAGTTCCGTTTATGCCCAGCATAGTCCATTATGCCTCTGTCTCTCCCTGGTGGCCACAATAAGTAAATGAAGCAGAACAAAGTCTTTTTAAAGCTGCGCTACACTTGCATGCGTTTATATTGAATTGGTAGGAGAAGTGAAATGTATTGTCCACTGCTGAGTAATTTTGCAGAAAACCATCTCAGTGGAAATCCACAGAATGGAAACAACATTCACATAGAATATAAGCCAGAAAATATGCCATTAGTGGCATACAATTTGTACCATATGAGGGACATGCTGATTTGGTATTTACAGAGGCTGCTCCCCTGCCGGTGTTATGGAAATCAGTTTATCTGACTAGTTACATATAAACAGTATTTTAAATCAATGCTGTTATAGATAACACAATTTGTGAGATCTTACTATCTAACTGAAGGATGCCCATGCAGCCTTATTACGTTATCAATGGGGCAGCAGGACAGCGACCTTCAGACATGTGCGTCAGCATGTTGATTGCTGGTGATTGGTGAATCATATGGAGAATTTCCATTAATCACTTCCTCACAGCATGTGAAAGAGCTGAATTCGTTTTTCCAAATCCTGATCAGCAGGAACTCTGCTACGTTCCAAAATAACTGGGCCTTTGGAGCATATTAAAAATCTTCATAACTCCCGTCTCGGAATGTCTGTTTTTTTATATAATTTGATGTTTAACAGATGGATCATAAAACTATCACTACAAAAATCATACTAATTTAGTTTCTGCTTAATTGTTAGAGACTTCTTAGCGGAGATTCAGGCACAGCACAACAAAAAAAAAAATACTGCACAACAGGGCTAGCAATAAAGGGGTTATTCAGAGAGCACCAGAATGTCGCTGACATTTCGGTGCTCTCTCGTTCCCCGCGCTTCCACGCATTTCAGGAATCAAAGTTCACCACCCTGCGGTGTATTCAGCATTCAACGCAGGATCTCCGAAGGGCAGGGAAAACCCGCCGCAAACTAGATGAACACCCGTCGAACACCACTGTACACTCACCAAAAACCCGCAAAAACCACGCCGAACACACCGGAAAAAGCCGACGAGCCAATAATCACAGCGCAGTGCAGCCACCGGAAAAAATTGACAAGCTGACGTACGGGGTAAAAAAAAAAAGTACGCTTTAAACTTTCAAAATTGAAACGCTGTTTTAAAAAATACTACTTAATGAAAATGCCTGGAATTTACATATAAGATGCAATCTAAAAACACAGTGTGAGTGGTACTGAAATAGAATACCTGACCTCAGCCCGACGTCTCCTCCTATTGACGTCAATGAATAACAATGAAATAATAAAAGATGGGGTGGATCTATGAAAGAAATAAGACCATAATTGTGCAGTATTAACCCTTTCGCTGCTGAGGCTTTTCACACCTCTGTGCGGAGGTCATTTTTACCGGTTTTGCTCATCATGTTTAAACGTGTTTTGAAGGCTTATTTTAGTATATGACCCAGACATATTATATATCGTTCTTTCCGTCAGACTCGGTAGATTCATAATATGTCATTATTATATGTATACGTCATGACCTGTCTGTATATTATAACAAAAAATGCAATAAAAATATGTATTTTCAATAATTTACAATGTGTAAAGTGTTTTTTTCACATTTTAACATGCGAGCAATTGCAGTTATATTTTGTATGGGGTGCGCTTGTTAAAAAAATTAGAGATGGGGTCTCGTTACATTTTTTTTTGGGGAAAATTACACGATTTTTAACAAACGCACCGCATACAAAAATCGTTAGTGCAGCATCATTGTTCACATTATAATTGAAATGGGAACAATATTGCTGTATTAACGAACCAAAAAACAGAAAAAAAAATGTTTATTTTTTTTTATAATTTTTTTTTAAATATATTTTTATTTTTAATTTTTAATTTTTTTTAAAAAACTTTTTTCACTGTAGTGTTTGGTATCGTTGGAACGGCCATGCTCTGGCCGATCCAACCATACCAAACTTTAACCCCTAGCAGCCACGGATCGGAGATAGGGAGTTCATTGGAACTCCCTATCTCCACCGTTGGTGGCAGTTAGGGGTTAACTCTAGGACTGGCGTCATCGTGCACGATGACGCCAGTCCTCAGGGGGAGTTCCCGGAGGCTTGGCCGACATCCAAGATGTCGGCCAGCTCCGGGAAAGGATCACGAACCGGCGCTTTTCAGCGCCGATTCGTGATCCGGCTCCCAGGGGTTAATGCCAGGTACCATTTGGAAGGGCAGGCTGTGCCCTTCCAAATGGTGCCTGGGTTAACCCCCGCAACGCCGCCGATCGGGAGGGAGAGAGGTCCGAAGGACCTCCCCCCCTCCCTTTCAGGCGCCTCCTCCGCACATGCGGTGGGGGGCGCCTGAATTAGGTGTCATCGCGCCGCCGCGATGACACTTATTTCATCGGCGGCTGTTCCGGATGCTGGGCTGACATCGAGGATGTCAGCCCGCACCGGGGGGCCAGCGATCGGCCGGAACCCGGCCGAACGCTGACCCAAAGGGAGGACACGCTCAGCGCGTCCTCCGCACAGCAGGAGCCATGCGGAGTACGCGCTCAGCGCTTCCTCCGCATGGAAGTGGTTAAAGCACTATTGAAATATATAGGCCCCCTAGGACCTTACTCACAGAATGTAGGAGTATAGTAGGCACATCACAATTCACTCCCGGTGGTCACGTGGAGTGAACTGTGATATGCCTACATTCTGTGAGTGAGGTCCTTGGGGGCCTATGTATTTCAATAGTGCTTTAATACTGCACAATTATGGTCTTATTTCCTTCATAGATCCACCCCATCTTTTATTATTTCATATAAGATCCAATGAATGGTAATAAAATGGTCTGTTACAGAAAAAATAAAAATTGCTTTAAAAAAAAAACGCGGAAAAAAATTGTAAAAAAATCCAGAAAATGTCTAAAAGATCCTAAAAAATCGATAAATAAAGAGACTATTTACTGCAGATTAAAATAATAAACGGTTTATTAGATATTGTATTAAAACAGGAATATTTTTAACATTGAAGCCTATGTAGTTCGCCTGAATAAACCTGCTGAAGAAAAGCACCGAACAGCAGGACACTTCGGCAACTTTTCACTGCTGTTCAGTGTTCTCTGAATAGATGAACCATTGCTTCTCTATGAGGGATTTCACTGCCCTCGAACAGGCACCGTACTCGCAGGCAGTTCGCCAAAATTTGGCGAACTGCCTGCTCTCTGAATAGCTGAATGGCCCTGAAATGTTACATTTCGGTGACATTTCGGACCTCTCTAAATAACCCCTTTAGTGTTGGGTCAACAGGCACAACAACAGCCTACTTGCACCTACTACATACACAAACAGAGGTCACCATCACCTGCACACACGCAGCTTATCTACCACAAACACACACACAGGTCAGCTCAGCTGCAACCACCACACACACAGTATAAATATAGGCTGTGATTTTATTAATCCTATTTGATTAATTTACATCTGCCATGGGTTGAGGTTTTTTTGTCTACTAAAAAGATAAACTTTGTTAAAACATTGAGAAAAATTAGGAATCTAAAATTGGCTGACATGGTCCGCGCACTGGATCTGTATAGCTAGATGTATTATTTTCACCTTATATCTTTAAATTAAACACTATTTAATTTAAAGATATGAAGATTTAAAGAGGTTCAAATGAACATCTTAGGCTAAGAAACCCTGGACACAATGTTCCTTCAAAACATTGATGTTCATTTGTTTCCTAGGAGAACAGAGCTACACAATCCACTGAAACAGATTTATTTACTTCATGAATATTAAAAGAAAATTCAATGAATCTCTTGATACATAGAATACAGAATAGAATAGGTCAGTGACAATACAATTTATATATATAAAATCAGATTTCGGATAAGATTAGAAAAAGCTGTAGATATCAAAGTATAAAGACAGAGGGAAAATAAAATTCTTACATGGAATATCTTGGTAACAAGCCATTTTTCGAAGCAAATAAAATCCTGCCACATAAAATATTTTATATAAAACACATTATGCCTGCAAACTTAAATAGATAATTGTTATAAATTTTATAGAAAGAAGCACTATTCTTGACAAGCCAGAATTACCATTAAGAAGCAATCAGTCAGTAAAGCAGGAATCTAATAAACTAATGTTGTTCTCATTATTAAACATATTGTATGACATGTCCGCATAGAGAATTGGCCAAATGTTTAGTTCCCTACCATTTTTACTCAGTTAAATGGTATTTGAAGTCACGTTTTATTGCAGAACCCTGACACATTATTAACAGAGTTATTCAGATAAAGGTGAAACTCTGGAGAAGTTTTGGAGAAGTGAAAATTCTAGGTCGAAATAGCCGATCTGGAAAGTGAGATAAATGGGAGAATTTTCCTGGTTTGGCTATTTTGACCTAGAATTTTCACTTCTCTAAAAGGTCTCCAGAGTTTCACCTTTCTCTGAATAACCCTGAAATTCTTTTGTCAACAGACTCAACAGAGTCAAAGAATACGATTACTACTATGGACGTAATGTACTAAAGTCCGAGATCATGCATTGGATGGGTGTCTTGAAAGTCGTAGGGCTTGCACGTTGCGTTTTCTCGAATATTCATTAAACATTAAGCCCACCCCCTCGCAGTGCGAGAACTCGCCATTTTACTTATAGGAGCTCGCAAATCCATGCATTTCTATGGACTTACATGCTTTCAAGCTGGCACCAGAGCAGAAAGCACCACCTCCACAAAATGGCTGATTTTATAAAAAATAAATGTTTTTTTTAAATATCTATTTTTTTTAGATAATTTTTATTTCTCATGATTGCAATTGTTTTGACAGCAAAAATGCTGCCTTTTGTAATGTATTATGTGCTGTGTGGAATTGAAAACAGTTTGCTATTTTGAAATCATATTCATTTCATAACATATACATGCATATAAGGATGTCACCCTCTGTAACCCTACTTTTGTTGGCTGTGACCCAACAGCATTCACTCTGCAAAAAATTGTGCGACATGATTTTGGTTTTTACATGTGTCGCTCAAGTGTTGCAATTTGGGTATATTGTTTCACTAGCTTTTGCCCGCAGCTTTGCTCACGTGGATTCTGGGATTTGTTACAATTGTTTTTAAAAGAAAAATTTGATTTTTTTATACAAACTGTACAAAATATAATTTACAGGTTTACAGGTTGATGTCTTAAAGTAATAAGTAATGTTTATTGCAGACGTCAGACATTTTTATTTTGTGTTGTAAATACAAACAGACAACGAGACAGAATTTTTTTTTTATTATGTTTTGGCTTCTGGAACATATGAAAAAAAACTATTTACGTACTTCTTGGTAAACTACATTAGTGGTTCTTCTTACAGGTGTTCGGATCACCAGAGATTTAGGTGAGCTCACTCTGGAACAGGCAACGCAAAACTGCCCACATGAGAAGCAGACTTCTCTTAGGTCAATCCTCACTACCTTCAAAGTCTGTCCCTGAGGCTTGTTGATGGTCATCACAAAACAAACCTTTCGGGTGAACTGAAGTCTTTTGATTCGAAATGGATATTCTGAAGGTATAAGAGGTATTCGTGGTATGAACACCGACTCCCATGGCCAGAACCGGTTAGCATCACAGCCTCAATCGCATTTCTGTGAACTGCTTTTATTGCACTGTGGTGCCATTACAGAGCTCAGGTGGGTTGAGGTTCCAAAAAAATATCACAGATTCTCCCATGCTGGAGCATTGAGGGTGTGTAGGGTATGGCTGTGAGAGGGAAATCGATATGCTGAAGCAGGGAGGGAGTGTGCAAGCCCTGGCTGTGAGAGGGAAGCTGAAATGCTGGAGCAGTAAGGTAGTGTGTGAACCCTTGCAGTGGGAGGAGCTGCATGGAGACTCCATTCTGTGTGAAGTAACAGCATCCTTCTGATCTGCTGATCCAGTGTATCAACTGGATTGTAAAGCTACGGAGACTAAAAAAATGGTAAAATCAAAAACACAATCTGCATGGGAGTAAGCCCTCCATCACTCAATGCGTTTCGCCATTAACACTGGTATCCTCAGGAGCATGCAGGTAGTAATGCTCAGTCTGGCAGTATAAAAAGATATAAGCAGAAGAGTTCCTGGTAGAGCAGGCTCTTTATATACTGAAGGAATTAAATCAATTATCTTGAGGCAGGTTTAGGGGAGGGGTGGTCCAATGTATGTGAGCCCCCTTACAGATATCAGGTAGGGAGTTGGTAGCATATGATTGATGTATAATGATCCAATACACATGTGCATCCTATGTCTATAGATACCAGGTACGAATAGCAGTACTGGCCCTTGTTTCAGTGGCAAAAGGCCATTCTCATTATGTTGTTTTGTTTTTTTAGTTTCCAATAAAAGTTACATTTTACTTACAAGCTCCTATCTCAGTCAATCAATATCCTTTGTACTATGCATGTTCCAGGTTTACCCCTATTTCTGTTGCTGGGTATTTTGACTGTCACTATTCCTGCAGTTTTTTTTTCTGTGCTTCTACTTATTTACTGATTTAGTATAGACCATATATTTCCAATTCTGTTAAAAATATTCACACCCCTTTTTCACCCCCCACTTCCCTATCACCTCCTTCAAGCTATCGCTAGCGTGAGCACTAGCGCTGCACCCGAATCACCTCCGATTCACTAACAGGTTAAAAAAAACTGGGTCAATGTGACCCGGCGGCAGCAAAAGCCTCCATGGAGCATGACTCTTTTTGCAATTCTATACCTTCAATGTAGGATTAGGATTTATGTTTCTTGGACTTCACAAATATTCAAAATTAAAAAAACACACTGTAAATTAATTCAGTAGTATTTATAATAAAGTTTAATGTTTTCTTCCATATAGATTACATTTTACCAAGCAAATCAATATACGAATACATGTTTAAGATTTATTAATGTGTTTCTGATTAAATGAATGTGTTAACTGCAAGTTGGTAAATGGTTGTGTTGCATTGCATCATTAGTGCTGAGTTATTTCTAAGCAGTTCTTGGTTTTATTTGCATCTTTAGAGTAGCAATATATCTCGAGGGAGTTCAATAGTAATATGAACTTTTGTCTTAAAATTTAAATGTATTATATTATCATGTATTTAAAAAGTGAAATTAAAATTGAAACTGAAGCAGTCCTTCAAATATTCTTTATTTCTATGTAATGGCTTTAGATTTTGATAACAGTCATACAGCTTTCATACTCTTCACTTGCTTCTTCACATATGACTGAACAATGAAATATGAATAAAAAACATGTACAGATGTTTTTGGATGTCCCTTGAGTGCATTTGCTGTACTACTAATTGTTACAAAGACAGACATTTGTTTTGCCCAAACTATATTTATTTCACACAATTGCTCTCCAAGGCTTTCAAAACATGTTATATAACTTATAAGTCGGTGACCAATGTTTGGTCAAAAAATAAAAAATGTAATCAAAATCACCTTTACTTTATGGTGGAAATGTATTTCTCTGTTATAGTTTTACAGGGATTATAGATGGAGGAAAGGTATTTAACAGGGGTCTTTGAAAGAGCTCTGAAACATCTGGCCCTGTTTGGATTTCTATTTTGTGACATGCTGCTACAAGAACAGTGATATTTGTTATTGTCTGCTTGTCAGCAAACACCAGCGCTCCTTGAGTAACCCTCTATAAGGATTCTAGGTGCTTGGTGGTCATGTTTTATTAGACACTTCAAGGATCAGTGTTGATTGTTATCTCCTGGTTTCCACAGACACCAAAGGGTCTTTCTAATAGAAACATAGAAAAATTTCGGCAGATAAGAACCTTTCGGCCCATCTAGTCTGCCCAATTACATGGATACTTTACCTGGATTTATCTTTTGTTTAGGATAGCCTTATGCCTATCCCATGCCTGCTTAAATTCAATTACTGTTTTGGCCTCTGCCACTTCTACTGGAAGACTGTTCCATGTATCCACCACCCTCTCAGTAAAATAATGCTTCCTGATGTTACTTTTAAACCTTTGCCCCTCTAATCTAAGACTATGTCCTCTTTTTTTGCTACTTTGTTTCCTTTTAAATATACTCCCTTCCTCTACCTTGTGGATTCCCTTTACGTATTTAAATGTTTCTATCATATCTCCTCTGTCTCGTCTTTTTTCCAAGCTGTACATGTTAAGATCATTAAGCCTTTCCTGGTAACTTTTCTCCTTCAAGCCGTACACCATTTTAGTAGCCCTTCTCTGAACTCTCTAATGGTGATGAACTTGTAACTACATATACAAAAAGCTTTTTTTAATTTCATGGATGTGCACATTCTGATAGGTATATCCTTATTTCTTTATTAAAAGATGGTGGCAATTGCTTCATAGGCTGTTGAATATCTGTTCTCTGACAGTCAGATCCAGATGTTTCGTGGAGGTTTACAAATGATTATCTACATCACAGAGAAGTGACAAATGTCTCTAACAAGCCAGACGTTTGAGAGTCAGCATTCTATTGTGAAGCGAAGTTTCATTTCTGGATGTACAATTTTCTTCAGGACTAGGTGGACATGGAATTCTGAACTTCGAAAAAGCCCAATACTAGTCGAAATGCATCGTGCTAGGATTAAGAGACGCTATTGTCCTACTTTTGTTTTTATTATTTTATTTCTATGTCTTTTTGTGCGTTGTATTTTTAGCTTCAATAATTGTGGATTGTGTACCATCAGACCAACTAGTCGATCCTTTACCTGGGTGTGCATTTTCAGTGCCAGAAGAGGTCCAGTGGAAGGCAGTTGTTGAGAGTTTGTACCAAATTATTTGCACACTGTTTATGTTTGCGCCATCTTTATAAGGCTCTGCACTGAATGAGTGGGATTCCCAGAGTGTGCTAATAGGATTCTTTTTTTGGAGTATTGCAAAAAAAAAGGGCTTCCAGTACAGATCAACATTATAAACATTATTTGCGTGACCTCCCACTTTTGTGTTTCTAATCCTATCACAAAATTTAACAGCAACACTAAATATAACCCTAAAAATAACCCTAAATTAACACATACCCTAACCCTAAATTAACACATACCCTAAAAGTAACCTTTACCCCAATTTACGGTATGGGGTATAGAGGGGGTTTGGGAGGTAGTATAGAGGATGTAAAGAGGGAAGATAGAGGTGGTATGGGTATAACGGTGAAGTATAGAAGAGGTTATAGAGGGAAAAATAAGAGTGTCTCTCAATTCTCCGAAAGAATCCAATGTTTGATCGGTCTGATAGTTTCAGATCGGTCTGATGATAGATTTCCGAAATCAATATATATCCAAATCTGAAATATCTGGATTCAGACATTTCTGAATCCGGACCGATCCAAAATGTTTTGCTGCACACATGCTTAACATACATTGACATACAAACAAGTATACACAGAGGTGCCCACATTGAAAGGGCAGGGGTGGAGCCATTGCATATTATGTCACAGCCTGTTCCCTTTGCCAGTGTCTGCTCATAATTGCAACCTGTGTCAGTATGTTTTTAGCAGCTAGATACAATAACAAGAAATTAAAAAAATTACAATAGAGATTCCTTATGACGCATTAATACAGTTCAGTGCATATAGACAATCAAGTAGACTTGTGCACCGATTTTTTTTTTCGGTTCGATTCGGTTCGGATTTTGTAAGTTTTCCTTTCGACCGATTTCCGTTTCGGTTCGTTTTCGATTCGTTTTTCGTATCGACTTTTTTATCGTGATTTCGGAAATTTTCGTTTTTTTCGTAACGTCTGTTCTCCTCGTTTCAAAGTGTCTATTCGTTTTGACGTAAATTAATGGTTTTTCAGATCTGATATTTCTGTCGATAAGATAATTCTGTCAATACGATAATTCTGCCATTGAGATTTCTCATGTTTTACAAGAAGGATACATTGAGATTTCTCTGGTTTCCCGGGAAGGATACATTGAGATTTCTCTGGTTTTCCGGGAAGGATACATTGAGATTTCTCATGTTTTACAAGAAGGATACATTGAGATTTCTCATGTTTTACAAGAAGGATACATTGAGATTTCTCTGGTTTCCCGGGAATGATACATTGAGATTTCTCTGGTTTTCCGGGAAGGATACATTGAGATTTCTCTGGTTTTACAAGAAGGATACATTGAGATTTCTCTGGTTTTCCAGGACGAAAAATACGTTGTCTGAAATTACTGAAATGGAACCGAAATCAGGAATGGAGCCGAAATCACGAATGGAACGAAAATGAATTTAGATTTTACACATTTCTAGTCCATTCGAAAATTCTGAAAAGTTTTCGTTACGGTTCGGAAATATGTTCGGATCTGCCGTTTTCAGATCTTAAAATTTTCGGAAAATCAGCCGAATCCGAATGCACGAATCGCAAAATTTCGTGAAAATTCCGAAATTCCGAAACCCAAAACGCACATCCCTACAATCAAGGCATTTACTGTACGTCAATAATCCAATAACGTGCAATATTACTAATAGTCACTCCATTATCCACAATATTGCAAGATTAAATAAGTGCAAGTGCATATAAAGTACAATATTGCACATAGAATTCAATGTGTGCAAAGGGCTGTTTAACGAACAACAAACAGTCAATAAAGTGCAGCAGTGTCCAGTAGTGCAATCAAGTGTAGTGGTGCATACAGCAACCAATAAATTATTATTATTATTATTATTATTATTATTTATTTATAAAGCGCCAGCATATTCCGCAGCGCTGTACAATAAGCACAGTACGGACAGGGTTACAATACATTGAACAACATTTGACAAACAGTACAGGAGGAGATGAGGCCCTATTCCCGTAGGAACTCACAATCTAGGAGGGATGGGGTTGGAAACAGGAGGGGAGGACTGTAAGGTGAGAGTGATTGATGGTTGCGTCAGTGAGTTGGGTGGTAGGCTTCCCTAAATAGGAGGAGGAGGAAAGAGACTTGATGTGGGGGATGAAGGAAAGAGCAGAGTCCAGTGTAACTCCAAGACAGCGAACTTGGTTTGATGGGGAGATGGTGATACCCTCCACCGTGATAGAGAAGTCAGGAGGTGGGGAGGCATTAGAGGGAGGAATAAGTAGGAGCTCAGTCTTTGACATGTTGATCTTTAGGTGGTGGGAGACCATCCAGGAGGAGATGCCAGATAAACAGTCACTGACTTTTGAAAGGACAGGGGGAGAGAGATCAGGGGTAGAGAGGTAGATCTGAGTGTCATCAGCGTAGAGGTGGTAATTAAAGCCAAAGCTGTTGATGATTTTGCCCAGGGAGGAGGTGTAGATGGAAAAGAGCAGAGGACCAAGGACAGAGCCTTGAGGTACACCAACAGATAGAGGCAATGAAGAGGAGGAGTTACCAGCAAAGGACACACAGAAGGACCTGTTGGATAAATAGGAGTCAACCCAAGCAAGTGCAGTGTCACCGAGACCCAGAGAGTTGAGGGTCTGTAGAAGGAGGGGGTGGTCAACAGTGTCAAAAGCAGCCGAGCGGTCAAGCAGGATGAGAATAGAATAGTGGCCGTGTTTTTTAGCAGTTAGGAGGTCGTTGGTGACTTTGGTGAGGGCAGTTTCAGTTGAGTGTAGGGGACGGAAGCCAGATTGCAGGGGGTCAAGTAGGGAATTGGAGGACAGAAAGAGGGAGAGGCGGTTGAAGACTAGTTTTTCTAAGAGCTTTGATGTGAAGGGAAGCAGGGATACAGGGCGGTAGTTGGATGGAGAGTTGGGATCTAGGGATGGTTTCTTTAGTAAAGGGGTAACTAGCGCGTGTTTGAAGGTGGATGGAAAGGAGCCAGTGGAGAGAGATAGGTTGAAGATGTGTGTGAGAGCAGGGGTGAGGGAGGAGGAGAGGGGAGGAATTAGATGTAAGGGAATGGGGTCGAGCGGGCACGTGGTGAGATGTGAGGAGGACAATAAGGAATTGACTTCCTCCTCAGTGGCTGGGAGGAAGCGGCAGAGGGTGGCAGAGGGGACCTGTGGGAGTGGAGGTGGCAGATAACTATCTTGTGTTGGGATGTTACTTCTGATAGTTAAAGTTTTACTGAGGAAGTAGTCTGCCAGGTCTTGAGCGCTGAAGGCAGCTGAGGGGGGAGGTGCAGGTGGGTGGAGGAGGGTGTTGAAGGTGGACCAGAGCCGTTTAGGGTTGGAGGACAGCGTAGATATAAGAGATGAGAAGAAGGATTGTTTGGCCAAGTGGAGGGCAGAGGTGTATGACCGGAGAATAAACTTGAAGTGAACAAAATCAGCTTCAGAGCGGGATTTCCTCCAGGCACGCTCTGCGGCGCGGGAGCATCTTTGCAGGTAGCGAGTCTGGAGGGTGTGCCAGGGCTGGAGCTGGCGGCGTGGGGCCTTGCAGAGTCGAAGAGGAGCAAGAGTGTCTAGAGCAGAGATAAGCGTAGTGTTGTAGTGATCAGTGGCAGCATCAGGGCAGGTGAAGGATGAGGTATGAGGGAGGTGGTGAAGTAGGTTGGAGAATTGATGGGGGTCCACAGCATGTAGATTTCTGCGAGTGTGTGTGCGGGGTGGGGGAGCAGGGTGTTTAGGAAGTCCAGATAGGTTGAAAGAGAGAAGGTGGTGGTCAGAGATGGGGAAAGGGCGACAATTGAACTCAGAAATGGAGCAGAGGTTGGAAAAGACAAGGTCAATAACGTGACCATCGCGGTGGGTAGGGAGGAGGGAGGATTGTGTGAGTCCAAGGGAGGACGTGAGTGAAAGAAGTTTGGAGGCAGCAGGAGCGGAAGGATCGTCAATGGGAATGTTGAAGTCCCCGAGAATTAGGCATGGAAGATTAGAAGACAGGAAGTGAGAAAGCCAGGTAGCAAAGTGGTCAAAGAACTGGGAGGTTGGTCCCGGTGGGCGGTAGATGACTGCCACCCTGAGAGCCAGAGGAGAGAACAGGCGGATGCAGTGTGTCTCGAAGGAGGAGAAGGAGAGTGATGGGGGTGGAGGGAGATGCTGGTAGGTGCAGGTGGGAGAGAGCAGGAGCCCGACCCCGCCACCATTTCTCTCACCCGGTCTGGGGGTATGGCTCAAGTGTAGACCGCCATGTGAGAGAGCAGCAACGGAGGCCGTGTCAGAGGGAGTTAGCCAGGTTTCAGTTAAAGCTAGGAGGTTGAAGGAGTTTGAAAGGAAGAGGTCATGGACGGCTGTGAGTTTGTTGCACACAGAGCGAGCGTTCCAGAGGGCGCAGGAGAAAGAGGACAGGCGCTGAGGGATGATGGGAATGAGGTTGCTGGGCTTGCAGGGAGGTGATTTATGTGCGATGGAGATAGGATGAGAGGGAAGTATTGGATGTGTTGTGTGGGCCAGGGTTAGGGGATATGTCACCTGAATAGAGTAACAGCAGGAGGGTGAGAAAGAGAAGGTGGGAATGGGATTTGTGGGCGTGATTGGCAGCACGAGAGTTAGAGGGAGACCATGTTCTGAGGAAACAAAGGAGCTCATGTGAGGCCATCATGTGGGATGAGAGGAGGGAGGGAGAGATGCAGATTGTGTAGGGGTCGGTGGTAGAGGGGCAGGAGTTCCATTTAAGGAGAAAGGTAGAAGTAAAGAGGAGAAGCGTGAGAGAAAGCATGATATAGACTTGCGTTTACCCAGAATAAAATTGGGCCTTGCAGTTCCTTCCTCCAGTCCCGCAACTCCAGGAATCAACTCTGCGCGTCCACTTAAGACTGTCACTTGTGAATGTCACAAGAGCCTGGCTCAAATGGAGCCAGTCTAAGTTGTTATATAGGGCACACTGATTGCAATCAGGCAGTTAAAAAGTCAACAGCTGAAGCTGGATGGGCTGTGTCAATAGGGCAGGAGATTCACATGCTAATTAGCAAAGCAAATGGTGGAGAAAAACAAAAATAAATAAAAAACAGAAAAAAAAAATAAGGAAACGTTATAATGTGGGTGCCTGCGAATACTGGGTGATAATGCCTACCAGCAAAAGTATGCAGGGGTTCAGTTGAGATGTGGGTGTCTGTGGATGATGGGTGATAATGCCTACCAGCAAAAGTATGCAGGGGTTCAGTTGAGATGTGGGTGTCTGTGGATGATGGGTGATAATGCCTACCTGCAGGCCGGCCGCTAGCAGTGCGCGCTCCCCCGCCGAGCTCTCGGGGCTCCTGCGGACGTGGTTGGGGAGTGGTTATCACTTCCGGTTCTCGTCGTCCCAGTTACCAGCGCGCTCCGTCCGCCTCAGCAGCAGCTGAATTAGGGGAATACTTAAAAATTCGCGCTCCGTCCGCCTCAGCAGCAGCTAAATTAGGGGAATACTTAAAAAATGTCAAACAACGCAGTCCTCCTTATTCCAACAGTACGTCTGTGCCTTCCTCGTCGTCTCTCAAAGATAGAAAAAAAGGGGGGGGAGACAAAAAATAATCGTGCAGAGAATCTTAACAAATGTGGCAGAATAATATAAATATTGCGGGGATGTTTACCACTCACATTGGCAAAAGCCTATAGTTTCTCCGGCTCTAGGTTTAAATGCCTCCGGCCATGAAGAGAGTGGCGCTTCCCTTCTTTAACCCACGGCACTTGCTGGATAGACTAAAGGCTTTTCACTTTTGGACACCACTGGAAACCACATACCGACTGAGGAAGGCTCTAGTAGTTGAAACGTGTCTCGGTAGCACATATGTCCATTTTAATAACCCAATAAATATTTACCTTAAGTTTAACCCTTCACTGGCCATTTTCTCCTAAATTTATCTGACACCACACGGAGGCTTTACAACTCAGCCCACAGATGGCGGAAAAGAGGTCCTGGGCACCTACCCAAGAGTGCCCGATGCCATATTGACCGAGCCTGTGACTACGAGACTCCTAAATTGGTGAATGTATTGTCAATATACCTCTGCTTAAACACTCTGTAGTATTACGCTATGGAAGCGCTGCCTTCCATCTCTTTTTAGTCTATCCAGCAAGTGCCGTGGATTAAAGAAGGGAAGCGCCACTCTCTACATGGCCGGAGGCATTTAAACCTAGAGCGGGGGAAACTATAGGCTCTTGCCAATGTGAGTGGTATACACCCACGCGATATTTATATTTTTCTGCCACATTTGTTAAGATTCTGTGCACGATTATTTTTTGTCCCCCCCCCTTTTTTTCTGTCTTTGAGAGACGACGAAGAAGGCAAAGACCTACTGTTGGAATAAGGAGGACTGCGTTGTTTGAAATTCTTTAAGTATTCCCCTGATTTATCGGTTGCTGTATGCACCACTACACTTGATCGCACTACTGGACACTGCTGCACTTTATTGACTGTTGTTCGTTAAACAGCCCTTTGTACACATAAAATTCTAGGTGCACTATTGTACTTTATATGCACTTATTTAATCTTGCAATATTGTGGATAATAGAGTGACTATTAGTAATATTGCACGTTATTGGATTATTGACGTAAATGCCTTGATTGTCTTTATGCACTGAACTGTATTGATGCGCCGTAAGGGATCTCTATTGTATTTTTTAATTTCTTGTTGGCACATCTTTTGGTTGTTTTATTTGTGTTTGCGTTTACCCCCGGGCAGCATCACGCTACTTATTAGCTCTCTTCTTTCTCTCTTGGATCAGTTTATAATTGACAGTAACAACAATTCACTTTATACTAGGTGCCTACGCTGTATGATATATATTTAGATACAATAACAAAGTACACAACATCAAAAGATCATATTCATGCACATCCGCTATTATGGTCTACATAACCCAGTGCACAGCATATGACAAGGAGTGTTACGTAATGGAAATATCACTTAAACTATCCTTGAAGACGAACCAAGACAGACACTCAATCAGGAACCATGAAGAAAAACATTGCATCCCTGTTGGACACCACTTCACCCAGAACAACCATTCCACTAACAATCTCAAATTTAGAATAATAAAAGAGAAAATTTAAAAAACCCAGGAGCAAAAAAACATTTAAAACGAAAAGGATATTTCACTCCAATACTAAAAATGGTGGATTTAACCCCTTCAATGCTGAGCCATTTCCCCCCTGTGTGCTGAGCTTATTTTGACCATTTTGTGCTCATCGTGTTTAAATGCGATTTGAAGTAGTGTTTAATTACACGACCCAGACAAACAAAATATCCCTATTTTCGACAAGTTCAGCAGATTCATAATATATCATTATTATATGCAAAGGTTATGTTCTGCCAGAATGCTACAACAAAAAATGTAAAGAATGGTAAATTTCCATTCAGATTTCAATCATTTACAGCGTGTAAAATCATTTTGATTACATTTTTATCATCGAAGTCTTTTGTGGTTATATATTCTATGGGGTACTCTTGTTAAAAAAAAAAAAAATGTCACTTTATTTTTCTTAGAATATACGCAATTTTAGCTAAAACTGAAAAAAGAAAATCTTTCATCGTGGGAAATGAGAAGATGAGTTAGTGCAGCATCATTTTTCACATTATAATTGTAAAGTGAGCAATAGTGCTGTATTTTTTTTAAAAAAAAGCCTGCTAGACAGGCGATACGCATTGAGTTGCTTGTGTTTTTAACAGTTGTCCAGAACAGAGGTATCTGTGCATGTGTACCATAATTGTATTTTGGTGAGCCATGAAGCATCACCATATTAATATGTAACCAGGATTGGTGATTTTATATATATATGACTCATATTGGTTTTCTTTATTTAAAGCACAATTTCCTGAATTATTCTACTTTTTGGTATTACTACAGCAGATGATTCTGTATATAGATACCCCTTCTACAACATCGCTTTACTGAATGGTTATATGCCAATCAGCACTGTGGGTGATATTTGGGGTTATATCTTTTTGGGTATATGGTTATGTCTCAGTGTTTGTTTGACTGAATGTCATAGATACTGGTGAATACTTGCCAGAGAAATCACTTGAGCGACTTTCCAGATGAGTTCAGATACAGTTGCTATCTTCCTGTAATCATTAGCAAAGATTTCTCTGCTGTTGATCTTATGTGCACGTGATAATCTGTCCTATCCTCTTTCAATTCACATTACATGTTTTTCATATTGTATTGTCAGTTGTGACTAATAAAATTTACGATTAGGGACCTAGATCCCAGTTGGCATCTGGCCGTCCAGGTGCATTTTTTGCTTTCCCTCTGCGAATCACTCTGTGACCCTTTACGATCTCGCGAAATCGTACAGGTCCCATGGCCCGGAAGCACAACCCTCCATGGAGTCCAATGGATTCCAAGAGGGAATACTCGTGGTGGTCTGTTAGGGCAGCCCTTGTTACGGGGCAGGCTGCTGAATTCAGCACCTGCTTCAAATCAGGCTGTAAACAGCGATGCGAAGGGGAAATTTGTGAGCGCAAAATTTTCCCCTTAGCATCCCCATTTTAGCTGAAAGCACATAAAAGTGCCCTCTGTTGGGGACATGCCTGAAAAAGACTTCATCGCACCGACTGGGGTCCCATGGAAGGGTCTGACTTCTAGGAAGTCAGACCACCATGGGACCCCACCCGGAGAGGTGAGTATATCTAGCAATGGCTGTGGAACCGCACAACGACATATGGGGAACATCCTCCGCATATAGTGGGGAAGCCCCATGATGTTCCCCACACAATGCCTGCAGCCAAGTGGTTCATTTTGACTTATACCATGGATTTTTAACGCATTATCATAATTTCATTAAAATGTGTATATTTATATATGTATACATATGAATATTCATATTATATACTGTATACACTCATTTACATTGTGGTGGAAGGCAAAAAATGAGATTAAAAGCCACCACACAGCAAACAATAAAGTTTATTATTGCAGAAGTCATCTACACATCCCAGCAGTTTTTGGTTTTGTTCTTTTTTTTCTCTTTCATTTGTTATCTTATCACTGTTGTTTTATGGGACTAAGATCTCTCGTGTTTATTTTCCCATTTTAAACATACCATTTGACTTTTACTATTTACGACATCTAACCCCCCCCCCACCCATGTGCCTCATAATGTCTTAATGTTCAATTCTAGGATACTGATTAGTATAGAGTCCAGACCTGAAGAAGAGGGGTATACTCTCAAAAGCTTGTCTTTTAAATGTAACATTAGTCCAATAAAGAAGGTATCACTACATACTACTATACTCATGATATATATACATATATATTTTGTATATTTTTTATATATCTAGGCTTATATTTTATGATGTTTACAGTACTTCTTTTTCTGATATTCTGCTCTTCTATTCCACCTACCCTCACATTATTTTCCATGCCCTGACTTACAGTTACAAGTATTTATAAGGCACTAATAAATTCTGTAGCACTGTACAATGGATGAGACAGAGAAACAAATATACATATATGTAAAACACACAGAGCAGTAGGAGATAGAACCCTGTTCAAGAGCTTACAATCTAAGAGGAGAAGGTTACATAGTACATAGTATGGATACATAGTTATATAGGCTGAAAAAAGACATGCGTCCATCGGGTTCAGCCTCTCCCACATAACCTACTGCTGTTGATCCAAAAGAAGGCAAAAAACCCAGTCTGAAATGCTTGCCAATATGCAACATACTGGGAAAAAATTCCTTCTTGACCCCAGAATGGCAGTCAGATTTCTCCTTGGATCAAGAAGCTTTTACCCACATATTAAATATTATAATCCTTAATATTCTGTGTCTGCAGGAAGTCATCCAGTTGTTTTTTAAAAGTCTGTACAGACTCTGACCCAACCACCACAACAGGCAGAGAATTCCACAGCTTTATTGTTCTCACCGTAAAATAACCCTTCCTATGCTTTAAGCTAAATTTTCTTTCTTCCAGTCTAAATGGATGACCCCTTGTCCTGTGTATAGTGCTGTTAATGAATAGGTTATCAGACAATGGTTGATAATGGCCCCGTATATATTTATATAAGATTATCAGATCCCCTCTAAGGCGCCGTTTCTCGAAACTAAACAGGTTTAAGCTTGTTAGTCTTTCCTCATAACTTAACCCTTCCATTCCCCTTATTAATTTAGTTGCCCGTCTCTGCACTTTTTCTAACGCTATAATATCTTTTTTTAAGACGTGAAAGTGTCCAAAATTGCAAGGCATATTCAAGGTGCGGCCTGACCATTGATTTATACAGAGGCAAAATTATGTTTTCATCCCGTGAGTGAACTCCCCTTTTAATGCATGCCAATACTTTGCTGGCCTTGGCGGCTGCTGTTTGACATTGCACATTGTTACTTAGTTTGAAGTCTATGATTATTCCCAAATCCTTCTCCTGCTTGGATTTCCCTAACTCCGTACCATTTAGGGTATAAATTACTTGTGTGTTCTTCACTCCAAAGGTTGACACACTAGGTGAGGGTAAAGAGCTGGGTATGTGAAGTAGCGGGTGTGTAGGCAGCTGAGTGGGAAGATCTTGCAAGGAATGATAGTGGGGAGATGATGGAGTGAGCTGATAGGCTTCTTTAAAGTACTATATTTTCAGAAACTTCTTGAAGGACTGGAGGCACAGGGAGAGCTTAATGTTGCAGGGCAGGGAGTTCCACAGGAAAGGGACATCTCCAGAGACATCCTGAAGGCGAGAGTTGGTAGTGTGGGAACAAGGAACTGATAGCACAGCCAAGTGGTGAGGATGGGATGGACCTACTGATAAGGGAGATGTAGGCAGGGTTGCGGTTCTGGAGAGTTTTGTAAGTGAGCACCAGTATTTTAAATTGAATTCTAAAGGAAACAGAAAGCCAGATTAGAGATTCACAGAGGGGCGAGGTTTGAGAGGTGCAGGAGGTGAGGTGGATGGGCCTGGCACAGGTGTTCATTGCAGACTGCAGACGGAGAATCTGGGCTCTCTTAAGGCCAGAGAGAACGAGTTTGCAGTAGGCAAGGTGGCAGATAAGACAGGGAAGGATGGCCTGCAATGGTTTTTGGGAGGAAGTAGCAAGATTTGGTTAGCGACTGAATCTGAGGAGTGAAGGAGAGATCAGAATCGAAGGCCAGTGTCAGACAAGCGCACTAGGTGCGCCTGTACTAACGTACCTACCGGCGTAAATCGCAGTGTTGTGAAGCTGCAACTGGGCGTGTCACATGGTGTAGCGTGTGCACAAAATGCACGCGCTACAAGCGTCCGTGCACAAAGTCTCCCTTTCGAAATGCTAGACGCGCGTTGGAGGATCGAGCCCTGCAGTGCTGAGCGCAGTTAGTGCGTTCAGCGAGGTGGCCAGATGGGCGTTGAGTGGAAGGAACGTCCACTATCATGGACGTTCCTTCTACTCTTACTACCGCTCGTCTGACCCCTGGTCTAAGAGAACCCCAAGGCAGTCAGCCTGAGAGGTAGAGGTAGATGGTGGCCCCATTCACCTGAAGGGAAATGGATGCTTAAATGAAGGCTGTAGAGGGAGGGAAGATGAGAAGTTCCCTTTTAGAGAGGTTGAGCTTTAGGAAATGGGAAATTATCCAGTCAGAGACAGCCAAAAGACAGGCTGTTCCACGGTCCAACATGGGAGGAGAGAGATCGGGAGAGGAAAGGTAGATTTGGGTGTCATCAGCATAGAGATGATATTGGAGTCCATAGGAAGAAATGAGGTTGCGAGGCGGTATAGATTGAGAAAAGTAGGGGAACCAGAGCCGAGCCATGAAGCACCCCAAGTGCAAGAGGAACCAGGAGTGAAGGAGGCACTGAAGGAGCGAAGAGATAGGAAGAAAACCAGTAGAGAGCGGTGTCACTGAAGCCAAGTTGATGCAGTGTAAGGAGCAGGAGAGGGAGGTCAACAGTGTGAAATGCAGCAAATAGGTCAAGAAGAATAAGCAGGGAGAAGTGACCTTTGGTTCTTGCAGTAACTAAATCATTAGTCAGAGCAGTCATTGGTCAGAGCAGTTTCACTAGAGTGCTGGAAGCGAAAGCCAGACTGTGCGGATCAAGTGAGTTAGCAGTGAGAAAATCAGAGAGCTGGTTATAGACCAGGTGTTCTAAGATATTGGAGGCAAAGGGGAGCAAAGAGATTGGATTGTAGGTAGAATGGGAGGTGGGATCAAGAGATTACTTCTTTAGCATGGGAGTGATCAGAGCTTGTTTGAATGCAGAAGGGAAGACTCCAAATGAGAGGGAAACATAAAAAATATGACTCAAAGCAGGGACAATAACCGGTAAGACAGACCAAAAAAGGTGTAAAGGGATGGGGGTCTAGCGGACAGGTGGTCTGTCAGGAAGACATGACAGCTGCCGAGACGTCCTCCTCTGAGACCGGAGAAAAGGAAGACATAGTAGAAGAGGGGGCAGGGAGTGAAAGAGTGAATGAGGTAGAATGGTTAAAGGAGCAGGGCAGTAAAGAGATTTCCAGTCTAAGTTTACTAATCTTATTGCTGAAGTAGTGAGCAAAGCTAACAGCAGTGAGGTTCGTGGAAGGTTGAGTGGAAGCGGGACACATTAGAAGATTGTAAGTATGAAACAGACATCTGGAATCATGAGAAAAGGATGAGATAAGGGACGTGAAATAAGTTTGTTTAGCAAGGGATAGAGCAAGACTGTAGGAGCAGAGCATGAATTTGTAATGCAGGAAGTCAGTGTCACGGATTCCCCCGTCAACCAGATATCGGTCTCTGTATACAGAGCCCTGTCTACTCTTCTGATCCTTGAATGGTTGGCGATTCTGACCCTATATGAAATTGCTATCTTCTGGGACTCGATATTAACACTCAAGGCAAGGATTAACACAGCATACAGACTTATCCTCATATACACAGAGTCAGTAACAGACACAGTTCTCATGTAAGTTGAGTCAGTAACAGGAGCAGTTCTTATACAAGGTGAGTCAGTAACAGGAGTGGTTCTCATACAGACTGAGTCAGTAACAGGAGTGGTTCTCAATGCTCTTACAGATTGAGTCAGTACCAGGAGCGGTTCTTATACAAGAAAGGTCAGCAACGAGGGGTTCTCATACAACTGAGTCAGGAAGAAAATACAGAGAACAGTAAGCACTGAGGAAGTAACTCCACGACAGGGCAACGAGCAATGAGACAAACTGAGTTTTAAACCAGGCGGTTCTGCGTCATCATGCCATGCCCTGCCTCCCAGCCAGTCACGTGATCGCTCCTGGCTGGCACATCACTATCTATTTTTTTTAATACTACCCATCCCCGAACATTACAAGTTTGACCTCTTTTTTTTGCCTATTTTTCTATTACTATTTGTGACTCCTGACCCTCACTCACACGGCTGATAGCATCCCTAGATCACTTCACCATTACACCATGTCTTATGTTATTCATACTATGTTCTGACAGATTGATTAGTATTTCTTCTGACCTGAAGATGAGAGGAGACTCTTGAAAGATTGTCATGACGTTATATTGTTAGTCCAATAAAAAAAGTATCTTTACATCCTGCAATCTATTTATTTAATTATATACATATATCTAAATATACTTGCACTTATCCCAAAACTGTGATAAGCCTTAATTATTTTTACAGTTATACTAAGGCTTACAAAAAAACACCCTAATGCCCTGAACTCTGTTCGCTACCTAAAATCTCACGTTTTGAAATTGTAAAACTATAAACTGCCAACACATTTTGTAAACCTCTAGTTTTTTATTCTTTGGGTAGTCATTATTTAGCAACGTATCACAGTTTATGGCAGTAAAACTTTCTTATCACACAGCTTGCCTTTCTCAGATTTTAGAAAGATACAATTTGACTGTGGGTTCTTTTTTGGAAAGTAGGACAAGCTACTAGCCTAATCAAAATAGTGTCACCACTAATTTGAATGCTTAGTTGTAATTTCACTTTTCAGGATGAGTATTAATCTTGCCATAAAAAAACCCCAGTGAACATTTGAGTAGCTGAACTAATGTGTAGCACTTTGATTCCCAATATAATGAGCTTAATATAATTCAGAGAATATATCTATAATTAAATTGGCTCGTATTTTTGAGTAATGGTAATTATGGCTCTCTGCAACTCATACCGCCAATAACATTATTGCTTGGAAGCGCAAAACTCAACACAAATTATTCTCTTTATTTGAAATGTAAACATCTGAAAAAATAGAGAGGCAATCATTGTGAAATGAGCAACCCATAAAGAATAAAACATTACGAACAATCATACCTTGACAGCTATTGACATATATAAAAGAGGAAGAATAAGTAACCTCTCAGTGATGGCAGATTATGGTGCATGGTGTTGTGATGCTGCCCAAACAGAAACTGTAATCTGAATATTGCTTGTTTAATCGGCTCCTGAAAAGCAGAGCTACATGATTGCTTGCAGGACGCCTTACTAATGAGGCATCCTGGCAGTAGTCTTTACTAAGGTTCCCAAAGCACTCAATCTCTGAGGCACCAACATGTGATAGAAGATACGATACATACCATGATAAGCTGAAGTGGGGCATGCATCACATTAATACAGGATACCACAGATATGAGGCATCCTGCATTGCTATTTGAAAATCATAGGGCATATGGTCACTATAGTAGCATGTGCCAACTAGATAGTTTGTAGACATGTGCATTTGGAGTTGGATGAAAGGTGAAACCCAAATCATGTTTGAATGTATCAGGAAGAAACGAGTCATAGACATTAAACAAATCGTGTCTTCTCTGATTTGGGATTTGCAAGAAATGAAAAAGTTCTTCCTTTTTAAAGTCCTGCAGCCCATGTTTTTTAATTTATGTAATTGTAGAATCATGTCTGTGGTTGTGCTAGCAAAACAGAGTAGTCAGCCATAGGCTGTGAGACTGAGAGTGTCAGTGCAGGTTTCGGAGATATATATATTTATATATATATATACAGTATACTGTATATATACTTCCAAGGGTTGTGGTGGTGGACAAAAAGTGAGATAAAAAGCCTCCACGCTATAATTAATTAAGTGTATTATTGCAGAATCCATTTGCACATCACAGCAATTAAAAGAACTGCATCCCAGAGATCCTGTGCCACATTCCCTATATGCAGCAAGGAACTCTGGGTAAGACATGCAAAAGACATCTGTCTCACTTTTTTGCATCCTGGGTCTGCTATTACTAAAAAGTAGGAAATCAGACCATCCCGCACACCATGAACCAACTGGTGTGAGGGAGCACAGAGGCCTATTCAAGTCAGCAGAATGTACTTTGCCTGTCCCATGGCTTCAAGGCTCACTCGCATAGTACGCCTCAAGGCAGTAACAGGTTAAGTAAACTGACAGTACAAGTGTACCACTGCATTACGGCTCCGTTGGTTGTATTTTTTTTTTGAGAAAGGATTTTACCAGGAATGATACATTGAGATTTCTCACAGTACGTCCTGGGTGGCGAGTATGTACTGTTAGGTGTCTTGCCCAAGGACACTTACTGGAGAGGTGCTCGTCGGGATAGAACCCATGTCTCCACAGGCTCTCTCCACGCAGAGGAGTGATGTTACCTCTTCTCCACCCAGCCGGTACTGGCAGAGGTGCACAGGGGGTTATTTCCACCGTTGGTAGCAGCA